>BKCP01011626.1:384063-399616 GCA_008636005.1 Striga asiatica | reverse complement strand
AAAAAAAAAAAAAATTGTAACCGTTGTCACTGATGAAGAGACATTAGACTACATCTGTTTTTAACATTTCCAATTGTTAATAAATCTCCATATGCTATGCGTATTCTCTAACAAAAACTTTTACTTTATGCTTTGTTCCACTTTGAAATTATAAGGTTCAATTTATTTTTTCCGTTTCCCTATTGTTTTGTATCTTGATTTTTGCTCATGCACAATTGTATTTTCGTTAATTTAATTTTGTGAGCATTTGGGTGAATTTCCCCCGTAAATCATAGTCGCCCATTGCCCATAGGAGTGGATTTTCTAATATGCCAAGATATCTATTATGCATATATTTGGGCTCTTCCAAAATGTTTTCGAAATAATTATTATTCTTTTTATGAATTTAGTCAAGGGATGCATACCTTTAAACTCGTGCGTATTTTTGTCAGGACTGTTATTAATCTACTGTTGTTGACCTTTGTTCGAAAATACATATCAATCAGACGGTGAAAAGTGGAAACTCCACTTGATAGTGTTGAATCAACGAGTTATCACTCAACTAATTGTAATAGCTGCATTTCATTTTCCACATATAAAGTATAATAATTGAAAATAAAAAGAAAATCAAGCGATTAAATTCTAATTTATTAACACCCATGACGAGTCATGAGCGACAACAAATCAATTTTCTCACCCAGCATTTGGATTTCGTTTGGTAATGGTATATTGACAAATCATGTGTTGAGTTAAACACAAAAATATAAACGAACTTCATTTTAATCTGACGACCAACAACCTTAAAATTCATTCAAGAGCAGCAGAGTTCATCACAAAAATAAATAAATAAATAAATAAAATAATATACTAGTAATATTATTTGAAGGTGATGCCCACAATATCATCAACCGTTTGCAACAACTTTAAATTTCCAGAATTCTTACATCACCCTTCATCTTATGCTTCACCTCAACGTGGGAAGAAGGAGAAATCGAGCAATAAAAGAAGAAAATCAAACATGAAGATATTTCCAAGAGTTGACAAGGAAATAGTTTACTATTGTGATATTTAATTAGTTTTGGTTATAAATTCATATTTCTTATTAATTATTTTGTGTCTAGCGTTTATGATTATGTGTTGGGAATATATCAATTATTATCTTATATGCACTTAATCTATTGATTGGTAAATATTGAGTTGAATCTAAATGATTTATTTATCATTAGAAGAAGCATATGAGATGGATAATTGATGGAATTCAGGCATTATCGTTCTTAGGCAAAATAATTATACAAGTTAGTATATAACAAATTAGTTATTTATTGCTTGTTTTGTTTGTCACTAGTTTTTCATGCTATAGCTTTTATATATTATTTATAAATTAATCGATATTTACTCACCGACTTAATTTATTCATTCGATTATTTTTGCCTCGTGCATCACACAAGCTACTTACTTTTTTTTTTTTAAAGACACGTACTTACTTCCAAGTAATTAACTTATCATTGGTTATGATCGATTTATGTTTTTGCTCTACCGTTCAGGATGCTATAGTAGAAACAATAGAATTAAGATAAGGCAAGTCAAGGCAAAATATTAAACAACATATTATTATTCAAATGTCATCTGCTTTATTCGAAACTTATCCCTTATTACACAAATACAACAATGGGATCCTCCTTACACAAGTACTTTAGTGATTTTGTTTCTGGTAAGGGATGAAAGGAGTTACGGTGTCGATAATATTAATATAAACCAGCAGCAGCAGAACATTTTCGAGGAACTTTTTAATCTTTAATACGAGTAGGATCCTCCACCACAGCCGAATGTTTGCCTGGATTTCGCTTACAATTCCAAAAAAGACCACACTGGACGAAATCAGTTACAGCATCTTTACGAGTATCCGCAACACTTTGAGAATCTTCAAGATTACGAGCTTCTCCATTGTAACTATAATTGAGAACTATCAACACCAGCAAAAATATAAATCCTTTAACAAAAGCCATTTTTTTTTTTTTTTAGTTCTCGAGTGGAAAATACAAGAGAATTGTAAATGGTAAGGTATATACTAGTGAGCTTATATAGGAACAAAAACGTTGACCTTTCTCATATATATGCATTTCATTTTCCACGAGCATCTAATAATGTACTAAAATGAAATTACTAGCTCTACATAATAAAGTGTTAAATATCATGTGATTGGGTCGCCGTCTTTGTTAGGTTTCGGCTAAGCTATGAATACTTAATTTCTAAGAAGTTGGTAAGGCACGTACTAGTGAGCTTAAATGAGAAAATAAATGTTGACCTTTCTTATATCATTTCATTTTCCACGATCATCTAAAATGTATATTAAAATGAATTTACTAGCTCTAGATATATAGTTTTAAATGTCATGTGATCAGGTCACCGTCTTTGTTAGGTTTCAGTTAAGCTCGGAATATCTAATAGTAGAATACCGTTTCGAAAGAATTTAATCAAAACTGATCCAAGGTTAAAACAATCTTCGGCTTTGGGTTGGTAGGGCTGAGCATGGGACTCGGAGAATTTCAAACCGTTCCGAAAACCGAACTGAAAAATATTCATTGACCGTTTGACTTTCTCCGAACCGAAAAAATATTAGTACGATTATGGAGATTTCATAAATATCCGTACCGAGAACCGAACCGAACTGTGACGTACAGTACCGAACTGAATAACTTTAAACTCGTGCGTCTTGTTGGTAAGGACTATTATTAATCTACTGTTTTTTACCTTTGTTCAAATCACACATACCCGTGCAGGTCGTATGCGCACATATCATCAGACGGTGAAAATTGAAAACTCCACTTGATAGTCTTGAATCAACGAGTTATCACTCAACTAACTGTACTAGCTGCATTTCAACTTTCCACATATAAAGTATAATAATTGAAAAGAAAAAGAAAAATCAAAGTGATCAAATCCTAATTTATTAACACACATGAGGAGTCATTAGCGACAACAAATCAATTGTCTCGTCCAGGATTTGGATTTATTTTGGTGATGCTTATAATGGTATTTTGACAAATCATGTTTACTGTTGTGATATTTAATTAGTTTTTGGTTATAAATTCATATTTCTAATTAATCAATTATTTTGTGCCTAATGTTTATGATTATGTGTTGGGAATATATATATATATCATTAATTATCTTATGCACTTAATCTATTAATTGATAGACATTGATTTGAATCTAGATAATTTATTTATCATTAGAAGAAACATCTGAGATGGATAATTGATTAAATTTAGGCATTGTCGTTCTTAGGCAAAATAATTAAGACAAAATAATTATACAAGTTAGTATATAACAAATTAGTTATATACAAATTAGTATATAACAAATTAGTCATCGGATAGACACTACACAAACAACCCTAATTCCAACCCTAATCCCCAAATTCATCTGCCCGTTTTTCTCAATCTTTTCATCGATCGGCCTTCCCCGGTGAAGGCCAGGAAACGGCCAATGGTAGTCTTCAACTGCTCACTCCACCCCTGACTTGCGCTCCTCCGATGTGGCTGCGGACGGTCGGATTTGGGTGGTCGGTCCTTGGTTGCCGACGGTTGCTAGATTTGTGGCGCGGCTCCCGGTCGGAGAACGGTCTGCGATTCGGTCGCCGACAGGTCCTCGGTTGGAGGTCGTCACTTTATGATCAGCCTCTGGTCTGCGAATTAAGGGTCTCTCTCGAATGGGTTCTCCTTTTTCGGTGGCGCTTCGGGTGGAGTTTGACCTCCAGTTGCCGGCGGTTTGTGGTGGTTAGGTGTGTGGGTCTGCACGTGGGGTGGGGCTTTGGCAGCATCGTGGTGGGGCAGGGTTTCGACTGGGTCCCACGCCGGGGTTGTCGGAGTTGCGGAACGCGCCTCTCCCTTTCTCTCCTGTCGGCTAGTGGTGTTAGGCGGCGGGGTCCGGGCTCTTCCAAGCTCGGCTGGTGGTGTTAGACGGGTTCGGGGGACCGGAGTGGGGGTTAGTTCTTGTTTCTCTCGGTTGGAGACGAGTCGATTCGAGGATTGGTTCGGGGCTTAGGTTTGACTATTATATAGGCGGTTCGCAGTTTCGGTAGTGGTTTCTCGGGCTTGGAATCTCTCTTGTGTCGATTGTTCACTGTTGGTTGGGTCGGTCAATTTGCTGGGGAAGGGCTTCGCGTGTTTTTTGTTTTTGTAGTCCTTGTTTTGTGTCGTCTTTGTTGTTTTGTGTTAGTAGTTGTGTTTTAGGTTTGGGCCGTTGCTCTTAGTTAGTCCGAGTGTAAACTTATTATCCTGTGGGGATCCTACACTCGGACATTATCCTGTGGGGATCATTTGTAGTATTTTCGTTAGTTTTGTGTATTGTTTGTGTTTTTGTGTGTGGCCAGCCTATTCTAGCATCGCTAGTTCGGTTTCTAGGCAATCTTCGGATTGACCTCCCTGTTTTTTCAGCTGTTAGTTGGGTCATTCAGCTAGGGGCTGTAACTTTGCACATTTGTGCGTTTGTTTAATAAAAATCTCTATCGTTTCGAAAAAAAAATATAACAAATTAGTTACTTATTGCCTTTGTTGTTTGTCACTAGTTTTTCACGTTATTTGTTTTATATATTATTTATAAATTAATCGATATTCACTCACCGAATTAGTTTATTCATTCGATTATTTCTCCCTCTGTCATTACACAAGCTACTTACGACTTTTTTTTTTCTTTGAAAAAAAAGACACGTACTTACTTCCAAGTAATTAACTTATCATTGGTTATGATCGACTTATGTTTTTGCTCTACCGTGGATGCTATAGTATAAACATAGAATGAAGATAAGGCAACTCAAGGTAAATTATTACACAACATTATTATTCAAATGTCATCTGCTTTATTCGAAACTTATCCCTTATTACACATGAAATACAACAATGGGATATATCCTCCTTACATTACTATTGGTCGAGGAACTTTTTAATCTTTTATAGGAGTGGGATTCACCACAGCCGAACTTTTGTCTGTCTCTTGCTCACACCTACTACTAAAAGGGGGACAGAAAGGATTATGAAGGCTAGGAGAGTGTCCGCCTCCGCATTCACCAAAAAGAATACAAGCATAGTCATCATCAATAGCATATTTTTCATCTTGATCATGATGACTAATATCTGCAAGACTTTGAGAATCTTCAAGATTACGAGCTTCTCCATTGTAAGTATAATTTAGAACTATCAACACCAGCAAAAATATAAATCCTTTAACAAAAGCCATTATCTTTTTTTTTTTTAGTTCTCTAATAGAAAATACAAGAGAATTGTAGTGGTAAGGTATGTGCTAGTGAGCTTAAATAGGAACATAAACGTTGACCTTTCTTATACCCCGTTTCATTTTCCACGAGCATTTATAATGTATATTAAAGTGAATTTACTAGCTCTAGATATATGGGGGAATTTATATATATAAAACATAAAAAGAACAAGTGGACAAAAAAAAAAACAAAAAAAAAAGAGTGGAAAAAAATCAAAAACACGTATTCACTGAATACGTGTTTTTGATTTTTTTCCACACTTTTTTTTCTTGTTTTTTTTTTGTCCAATTACCTTAAATTTATTTTTTTTTGGTAAAAAAACCCTAGATATATAGTGTTAAATATCATGTGATCGGGTCGCCGTCTTTGTTAGGTTTCAGTTAAGCTCGGAATACTTAATTTCTAAGAAGTATACACAATTCGTACAATTATGATATCAATAGTAAGAAGTAAATAGAGCTTGTAGTGTTTATCTAATATATAGTAGAATACCGTTTCAAAAGAATTTAATCAAAATTGGTATTTAAGATGTCTAGCAAGGTTTAAACCAAACTTCAGTTACGTACGAGGTTGGTATTTGAGATCTCTAGGCAAGTTTCTAGCTAGACCATAGTGTAATTAATGTTAGTATTAAACTTTAGCTACGAAGTATTTGATATGTGAATTGCTAAACACCTTTCCCTTTTTATTATCTACCCCTAGATAGCAGTTTCCAAAACACTCAAAAAAAAAAAAGTACTTTTTTTAAATCAAAATTTTAATTATTATAGAAATATGTTAGAATTTAGAAATTATTATGTTATAAATTAGAATTTATTATTATTATGTTGGAACTTAGAAATTATTATGTTATAAATTAGAATTAATCATCTTATAGAATTTATTATTATTATGTTAGAACTTAGAAATTGTTATGATATAAATTAGAATTGATTATCTTAGTATTTTGTTACAGATAATTAGTAGTATTATGTTATATAACATAATACTTTCTAAGTTCTAACATAATAATAAAATTTTATAAGATAATCAATTATAATTTATAATATAATAATTTCTAAATTCTAACTATATGATAATAAATTCTAATTTATAACATAATAATATCTAAATTCTAACATAATTTATATAATAAATAAAAAATTAATTAGTAAAAAAAATGCGCGGCTTACCGGCAATTGCGGCCGTGCACGGTGGCGGCTGACCGCCAATTGCAGCCGTACACGGTAGGGACCAATCGGAAATTGCTGCCATGCATGGTTGAGGCCGACCGGAAATTGCGGCCGGCCGACCGGCGTGAGCTTTTTTTTTTACTTTTTTAAAAAAAATGTCAGGGGCAAAATTATCCACAGGGGTCGGTACATAGTAATAAGTGGGCGGTGAGTAGTAACACTCATTTAATATCTCTAGGCAAGTCGCTAGCTAGACGATAGTATAATTAATTTTAATGTTATTGGAACACATCAAAACACTTAGGCCTCGTTTAATTTCTGTGATGGGATATGACAATTTAATCAAGATAACTTTACACGTCAGCAATTTGTCTCATGTTTACTTTGTGTAATGGAATTTTGTGAAATTAATCAAGCGTTTACATAATAGGACTGAATGATAGAAGTAATTTCTATTGTTTATCATAAAAAAATTAAGGTTTACAATTAAAAATTATATAAATATGTATTTTTGTAGAAAAAATAAAAATAAAATTACACTAACCTAACTGTTAGACAACTTCAAATAAATACTTGTGCATATAAAATGATAAAAGTTCATTATTTTTTAACTTAGCTTTCCTCTTGTGTGAACAAAATATTTAAAATAATTCACTAGTTTAAACTTTAAACCTTCATTCGGGTTGTTCATTTATACATTAATAATACATTAATAATGAATGTTCATATTCATTAGTTTGCATAGGTTATTCAAGAATCATCCATGCTTAACACAATGAAGCCAGAAATGAAGCTTAATAGAAGTCAATGACATATAACTTCAAACAATACATCACCAGATTATAACTATCAAAATCAAATGCTAGAATATAATGAACCTAAGAAAGGGGTAAAAACCAATATTTGCCAGTATAAAATGAGGTGCAAAATATGTAGCCACACGAGAGATCGATTGGAAAAACACGACTTTTAGTATTGTCTTGTTATGTTGTGGGCGTGTTTTATGGACGAGTCGAAAGTGCATGTGAAACATTATGAGATATTTGTCGTGTATGGGTTCCTGAAAAAATAAAATAAAAAAAAAAAGTTACTACAACATTCATATAGCCGTTGATCGACCATGTTGTAACCAACAATATAGACATATCTGGTTCTTACCTTTGTCAAAGGAATCTCAAACTTTGATTTTGTAATCGTCTCGTATAAGAGGATATATCTGCACGTTAAAAGAATATAGAAAACGAATTATAACATGTAAGAAGACGCAGAATACAGCAACACAGAGCATCAGCATATAATAAGAGCATAAAATTTCAACATACCTCCAAGGAACAAGTTCTTCCGGTGCATCAGGCAATATCTATTATTAGCCTCAAGAGTTACGCAAGCCCAACATACTTCAAAGAAAACACAATCGGAAATTATCCTCTTTATGACAGTTACCTCATCTTGATAGGTCGAAAAATGTGCGCATTTTATATATTCAATAGTGTATTTTTATACGCTTAATTTATTAGCATGTTTATATTTTTTGACTTATTTATTATTTAGATGGAGTCAAGTGCTATGATATTTTATAATTTATTTTCAGGATATTAAAGTATTTTTATAGGCGACGTAATACCAAATGAAAATTTAAGTAGGCCAACATGGAGTGTCCAATGTCAACCGAGTTCATCCGAACATTCCCGATATTCGGGACCCAAGAATGACATATAATTTAAGGCTCAACATCATTTGAGTTGCAAAGTGGGTGCAAGTGATTAATTGGATTAGCCGATATATATNATATAAACTTATTATGTAAATGTGGGCTGAAGGATTTTTATTATTGGAGGGCAAAATTTATTGAAGACCATGCACACGTAAGCTTAGTGGACCAACAAGAAAACAATGCAGATGAGAAGAGGAAGGTGAGTTGGCAGTGTGACATGGAAAATGAAAGCAGAAAAATGAGAACACGAGCTGGTGACTTGCTGGCCAAGGAAGAAGACAAAATAGCTCAAAATCCTAGATGACTAATCCTTAACCAATGAGAACATGTTAAGTGTAAAAACCTTATCCCTTAAGAGATGAATGTAGCCGCATATACATATGCTTAACTATTGTGTATGTTAAGTAATCAATGAACCAGAAAATGAAGAAAAGTTTTACCATTTCAATGAAACAGTTTACACATCTTTCTTGCTCATCTCAAATGCAAGCTATTAGTTTTCCTTTTAAAATTAAAGTTAGATGAGTTTTAATGATAGANCTCTGAGATTTAGGAGAGCAGTAGAGTTGGAGGATTTTTATTTGTGAGGCGCAGAAAAAATAAAATAAAACAAAGAAGGCAAAATTGTATTTTATGCCCCGTAACTAGGAGTGTGTGACAAATATGGACAACTTCTTTTTAGTTTGGCAAAAATATCCTGAAACTTGTTAAAAACCAAAATTCGTGTCCAATTTGGGCACAAATTTCGAATTTTAACAAGTTACTGTCCTGTTGCTACTAACAATGATCATGCAGTCACAGGTACTCATCCAATGACTACCAGGTCCAAATCAGGCATCTTCAAGCCTAAAAGTTATGCCACAACATTATGTTCAGAGAGGGAACCATTGTCCATTAATGAAGCTCTCTCCTCACCACATTGGCTCCAAGCAATGCAGGTTGAATACAATGCTTTACTCAGCAACAACACTTGGTCATTGGTCCCTCCACCCACCAACAGAAAGATTATTGGCTGCAAGTGGGTATTCAAAATCAAATCTAACCCTGATGGCTCCATTGCTAGACTAAGGCCAGGTTAGTAGCCAAAGGTTTCACTCAAGATGTTGGGTTAGATTACAAGGAAACTTTCAGCTCAGTTGTTAAACCTACCACCATTAGGCTGATTCTGTCTATTGTTGTCACTCTTGGTTGGGAACTGAAGCAACTAGATGTTGACAATGCCTTCCTTAATGGGATTTTATCTGAGGATATATACATGCAACAACCTCCTGGTTTTGAAGTTGATCCAGAAAGGTCTTGTTTGCAAACTTAATAAATCCCTTTATGGATTGAAGTAGGCTTCTAGAGCTTGGACTTCAAAATTCAGTTCTATTCTGCAATCTATGGGATTTTCTGTTTCCAAAGCAGACACTTCTTTATACTTCAGGCATAGACCTCACAGCTCTATCTTCATTCTTGCTTATGTGGATGACATAATCCTCACTGGAAGTGATTCATTTGAGCTTTCTACCTTAGTCAAATCTCTTTCTGCTCATTTTTCTCTCAAAGATCTTAGAAAGTTGAACTTTTTCTTGGGAATTAATGTTACACACCATCATGCATCTCTTGTCTTAGATCAGTCCCAATACATTGACAATCTTTTAGATAGGGCTGGCATGAAGGGGGCAAAAGGCTTAACTTCTCATATGGTTTCATCTCCACCCCTATCTAAATTTGTTGGTTGTCCCATGCAAAACCCATATATGTACAGGCAGATTGTAGGAGCATTGCAATATGTTACCTTAACAAGACCTGACATATCTTATTCTGTCAACAAGGTTTGCCAGTTTATGCAAAATCCACTTGACACTCATTGGAAATCAGTCAAAAGAATATTAAGATATTTGGCAGGCACTAAACATTATGGTCTCAAGTTTGAGAGATGTTGCCTTTTCAACCTCATTGCCTTTTGTGATGCTGACTGGGGATTAGACCCTGATGATAGGAGATCAACTTCAGGGTGATGTGTTTTTTTCTTAGTAACAATCTGATATCTTAGAGTGCAAAGAAACAAGCTTTGGTTTCCAGATCATCTACTGAATCTGAATATAGAAGCCTAGCTCTGCATGTGAAATTATCTGGATACAATCACTATTGACAGAACTTAAGGTTGTTTTCTTGAAACCTAGTACAATTTGGGTGGATAACCGTGGAGCAGTGTGCCTTGCCGCTAACCCAGTCAATCATGCTAGGACCAAACATCTTGAGCTGGATTTGCATTTTATAAGAGAAAAGATTGAGAAGAAAGTAATCTCAGTTCAGCATGTCCCAGCCATTGAGCAAGTAGCTGACATTTTTACAAAAGCTTTAACTGGTCAATCCTTCACACGGCTTAGGAACAAGCTGAGATTAGTTCATAACCCTTGCACAGGATTGAGGGGGCATATTGAAGACCATGCACACGTAAGCTTAGTGGACCAACAAGAAAACAATGCAGATGAGAAGAGGAAGGTGAGCTGGCAGTGTGACATGAAAAATGAAAGCAGAAAAATGAGAACACGAGCTGGTGACTTGCTGACCAAGGAAGAAGACAAAATAGCTCAAAACCCTAGATGACTAATCCTTAACCAATGAGAACATGTTAGGTGTAAAAACCTTATCCCTTAAGAGATGAATGTAGCCGCATATACATATGCTTAACTATTGTGTATGTTAAGTAATCAATGAACCAGAAAATGAAGAAAAGTTTTTACCATTTCAATGAAACAGTTTACACATCTTTCTTGCTCATCTCAAATGCAAGCTATTAGTTTTCCTTTTAAAATTAAAGTTAGATGAGTTTTAATGATAGACGCAACTCACTCATTTANCTCTGAGATTTAGGAGAGCAGTAGAGTTGGAGGATTTTTATTTGTGAGGCGCAGAAAAAATAAAATAAAACAAAGAAGGCAAAATTGTATTTTATGCCCCGTAACTAGGAGTGTGTGACAAATATGGACAACTTCTTTTTAGTTTGGCAAAAATGTCCTGAAACTTGTTAAAAACCGAAATTCGTGTCCAATTTGGGCACAAATTTCGAATTTTAACAAGTTACTGTCCTGTTTTACCACACGAAAAACCTTATCCAATTAATCCGGTAACTTGTAGATAAATTGGGCACAAATTCCGGATTTTAACAAGTTTCAGGGCATTTTTGCCAAACCAGAAAGAAGCTGTCCACATTTGCCACACAGGCATAGTTACAGGGCACAAAATGCAATTTTGCCTAAAAAAGAATAACGCCGAGAAGAAATAAAAAAGTCGTACGCACAGCGAGAGGAAAAAGAGGCTGCACACGCGGATGGATGCCGCATCCGTACGAGAGGGAGATTTTATTCTCTCTTTTTATTTATATTTATTTTTATTAGTATGTTAAGCTAAATTTTTTTATCCAATTTTAAGGATGTTTGAACTCTAATTTTGATTTGTTTTTGAATTGAAGGATTTTTATTTATCGTTCATTAATCTAGATGTCATATTTATTTTGGTTAATAATTTAATTCATGCTATCTATGTTTAATGTTTATGGATTTTGTTGTTTGATCTACTGTTTTTGATCTTTGTTCAAACACACATATCCGTGTTGGTATGCGCACATATGATCAGACGAAGAAAAGTGAAAACTCCTATTGATAGTGTTGAATCGATTAGTTGTCACTCAACTAATTGTAATAGCTGCATTTCAACTTTCCACATATAAAGTATAAATATATGAAAATAAAAAGAAAAATGAAGTCATTAAATCCTAATTTATTAACACCCACGACGAGTCATGGGCGACAACAAATCAATTTTCTCAACCAGGATTTGGATTTCGTTGGGTAATGGTATATTGACAAATCCTGTGTTGAGTTAAACACAAAAATATAAACGAACTTCATTTTAATCTGACGACCATATATCATTGACTGGTAGCAACAACCTTAAATTTCATTAGTTCATCACAAAATAAAATAAAATAAAATAAAAATAATATCCGAGGTGATGCCCACAATATCATCTACCGTTTGCAACAACTTTAAATTTCCAGAATTCGTACATCACCCTTCATCTTATGATTCACCTCAACGTGGGAAGAAGGAGAAATCGAGCAACAGAAGAAGAAAATCGAACATGAAGATAATTCCAAGAGTTGACAAGGAAATAGCCCACCACCGCGATATTTAATTAGTTTTGGTTATATATTCATAATTCTGATTAATTATTTTGTGCCCAGCGTTTATGATTATGTGTTGGGAATAATATATCAATTATTATCTTATATGCACTTAATCTATTGATTGATAAATAGTGAGTTGAATCTAGATGATTTATTTATCATTAGAAGAAGCATATGAGATGGATAATTGATGGAATTTAGGCATTATCGTTCTTAGCCAAAGTAATTATACAAGTTAGTATATAACAAATTAGTTATTTATTGCTTGTGTTGTTTGTCACTAGTTTTTCACGCTATAGCTTTTATATATTATTTATAAATTAATCGATATTCACTCACCGACTTAATTTATTCATTCGATTATTGTTGCCTCATACATCGTACACGCTACTTTTTTTTTATTATTTTTTTAAGACACGTACTTACTTCCAAGTAATTAACTTATCATTATTGGTTATGAACGACTTATTATGTTTTTGCTCTACCGTTCAGGATGCTACAGTAGAAACATAGAATGAAGATAAGGCAAGTCAAGGCAAATTATTACACAACATTATTATTCAAATGTCATCTGCTTTATTCGAAACTTATACCTTATTACACAAATACAACAATGGGATCCTCGTTACATCATTTTTTGATTAAAGACAGACAATGCTCATGTACCTAACTAGCTAGATACATAATCAAGTACTTTAGTGATTTTGTTTCTGGTAAGAGATGAAAAGAGTTATAGAGTTATGGTGTCGATAAAATTAATATAAACCACCAGCAGCAGAACATTTCGAGGAACTTTTTAATCTTTAATACGAGTAGGATCCTCCACCACAACCGAATGTTTGCCTAGATTTCGCTTACAATCCCAAGTAATACCACAATGGGGGAAATCAATAAAAGCATCTTTACGAGTGGGGTTCACCGTAGTCGAGCGTTTGTAAGTGTCCGCAAGACTTTGAGAACTTCAAGATTACGAGCTTCTCCATTGTAAGTATAGTTGAGAACTATCAACACCAGCAAAAATATAAATCCTTTAACAAAAGCCATTTTTTCCTTTTTAGTTCTCGAGTGGAAAATACAAGAGAATTGTAAATGGTAAGGTATATACTAGTGAGCTTATGTAGGAACAAAAACGTTGACCTTTCTTATACATATGTTGGTATATGTGTCCTAGAGACAATCTTTTTTAGGACATATATACATAATCACATTAATAATTATATTAGAGTATAATTATGGTATTGTAATTAATTAAATAATTGTTTGATTGTTTGCAATTTATTAATTAATTGCTCCCTTGAGTTAATACTGTCATTAAAAGATTGAGATGTTAATTGATAAAGTATAACTCTCAAATCGCCTCAATCGATGATCATTACGAAAAGGATATTAATAATACGCGATAGATTGACATGTGGTCTACATCACATTTTTAGAGAATATAGTATGTCTCACTACTATGAATAATTGTTATCCGTGATGGACACATGGATACTTTGGAGTATTGGCATAACCTACCGATAAACCATTTATTTATATGCCTATGGGAGTATCGGTATGTGGAATGGTGTAATAGTAGTCATTTGACTTGAGGTCAATACGCAATTCATGTATAGAGTGATTTATGTAGACCTAGTCCAATGCTTACGCCCTATGGCTAGATACGGGCTTGTGTTGGGTTGATCACGATACATGGAATTGGTAGTTGAGCCAAGATAAGATTCATTCCTCGAATATGGTTTCGAGAGAACAATCGTTTTCTCTATACTGGGTTGATAAAGTCATTGGCTAATGCACGTGATTATATTTGAAATGGTGTTCAAATATAATTGATAAAATCAACCAGTAAGGTGAGATAAAATGATTAAGCTATTTTGATAGACACAAGTTCAAGTCTTAATCTTAATCGAGTGGTTCATGAATGAAGAGACCGTATCACTATTGAATTCTACACCAAAGTTTTGTTTGCTTTGTCTATGTAAACGTACTTCATATTTTGAGTTCGTCCTTCGATGCAGTCTAGGAGTTTCGTAAGCATCATAAATTAGATTTATGTCAATATATGAAAGCCTATAGGATCACACAATATGCAATCTATTTTCCGGCTAAGAGTGAATCGAGAGTGTTAAATATTCAATTGGATTGAAATATTTATTTATGAGTAATGGAATTACTTTCTATTTGATAGAAAATATTTAATTAAGTTAATTAGATTTATACTTAATTAAATTATTATTAGATTAAGTCTAATTATCTATTGGGCCATAGGATCTCCTACGACCCATATGATTAGGTTTGACCTAATTATAAATAGGTCATTATCTCATTGTAGTCTTTTACAATCATTAGATGAGAGAAAAAGAAATACGTCGTAAGAACAGAACACTTTCTTGCTTTCTGACTGAGGATTCTTAGCATCTTCACCGGAAAGGATTCATTGCGTTGAATCGTGCACCGAGATTTGGATTGCGTGGATACCATAATTGAAGACAAAACTTAAACTGTAAGTTTTCGTTAACTATTCACGCTATCTAGGATCATATCGAATAACTATAGCCGAATCTTCGTTGTTGGTAAAAAAAAATTAAAATTCCGTTGCGCGTGCGATTGATTCGTACATCGAAAAATCCAACAATATATGAATTTCATTTTCCACGAGCATCTAAAAATGCATTAAAATGAAATTACTAGCTCTATATAATAGAGTGTTAAATATCATGTGATTGGTAAGCTATGTACTAGTGAGCTTAAATGAGAACATAAATGTTGACCTTTCTTATATCATTTCATTTTCCACGTGCATCTAAAACGTATATCAAAATGAATTTACTAGCTCTAGATATATAGTGTTAAATATCATGTGATCGGGTCGCCTTCTTTGTTAGGTTTCGGTTAAGCTCGGAATACTTAATTTCTAAGAAGTATACATGTACAATTGTGATATCAATAGTAAGAAGTAAATAGAGCTTGTAGTGTTTATCTAATAGTAGAATAACGTTTCGAAAGAATTTAATTAAAATTGATCGAAGGTTTAAACCGGCTTTGGGTTGGTATTTAAGATGTCTAACAAGGTTTAAACCAAACTTCAGTTACGTATGAGGTGGGTATTTGAGATCTCTAGGCAAGTTTCTAGCTAGATCATAGTGTAATTAATGTTAATATTAAACTTCAGCTACAAAGTATTTGATATGTGAATTGCTAAACACCGGTCCCTTTTATTATCTACCCCTTGGACAGCA
>BKCP01011626.1:355228-384036 GCA_008636005.1 Striga asiatica | reverse complement strand
GTCGGCCGGCCGACCGCGCGGAGGCCGATACCGCCGGCCGGCTATTTTTTTTTATTTACAAATCAAATTTTTAATTATTAGAGAAATAGTTAGAATTTAGAAATTATTATGCTATAAATTAGAATTTATTATTATTATTATATTGGAACTTAGAAATTATTATGTTTTAAATTAGAATTGATTATCTTATAGAATTTATTATTATTATGTCAGAACTTAAAATCTGTTATGCTATAAATTAGAATTGATTATCTTAGTATTTTGTTACAGATAATTAGTATTATCTAAATTCTAACAGTAAGATAATAAATTCTAATTTAAAACATAATAATATCTAAATTCTAATATAATTAATATAATAAATAAAAATTTGATTAGTAAAAAAAATGTGCGGCTTACCGACAGTTGCCTGTCAGATTGCGGCCGTGCACGGTTGAGGCCAACCGACAATTGCGGCCGCGCATGGTTGCGGCCGGTCGGCATGCGTGAGATTTTATTTTTTTACTTTTTTTTTAAAAAAAGGCAGGGACAAAATTATCCAAAGGGGGCGGTACATAGTAATAAGAGGGTGGTGAATAGTAACACCCATTTAATATCTCTAGGCGAGTAGCTAGCTAGACCATAGTATAATTAATTTTAATGTTATTGGAAGTAGTTGGAACACATCAAAACACTTCGGCCTCGTTTACTTTTTGTGCAATTTGTCTCATGTTTATTTTGTGTGATGGAATTTTATGAAACTAATCAAGCGTTTACATAATGGGACTAAATGAGATGTTAAAACTTGAAATGACAATTGTACCCTTTGTACACAAAAATTAAACACCAATTAGAAGCAATTTCTATTGTCTATCATAAAAAATTAAGGTTTAAAATAAAAAACTATATAAATATGTATTTTTGTAGAAAAAAATAAAAATAAAATTACACAAATCTAACGGTTAGACAACTTCATATAAAAATTTGTGCATATAAAATGATAAAAGTTCATTATTTTTTAACTTAACTTTCCTCTTGTGTGAACAAAATATTTAAAATAATTTACTAGTGTAAACTTTAAACCTTCATTCGGGTTGTTCATTTATACATTAATAATATATTAATAATGAATGTTCATATTCATTAGCTTGCATAGGTTATTCAAGAATCATCCATGCTTAACACAATGATGCCAGAAATGCAGCTTGATAGAAGTCAATGACATATAACTTCAAACAATACAACACCATATTATAACTATCAAAACCAAATGCTAGAATATAATGAACCTAAGAAAGGAGTAAAAACCAATATTTGCCAATATAAAATGAGGTGCAAAAGATGCAGCCACACAGGGAGATCGTTTGGAAGAAAACGACTGTTAGTATTGTCTTGTTATGTTGTAGGCGTGTTTTATGGAAGATAACTATTGTAGTGAAAGATATATCTTTAAATGAATACGAAGAAATGTATTCTTTAAAAAATCCTAGCTGGAAAAAGACAACTGGAGTATATCCTGATGTGTATAGTAGTGGGGGCAAGTCATACTGGGAATGGGAATGCTTAGTGTTAGTGGCAAGAAAGAAACTCGGGCAGAGAAGCATGGCAAAGAAGTAGCTTAAAGCAAGAAATCCACTTCCCTAGCCTGGTGGGAGATCTGGTACCAAGTAGTCAGAAGCTGTCTGCTCACAGGTTTCAAATCCAGGTAATACACAGACAGGTCAGTTCCGGCAGGTTGTTCCAAAGAATCAAAACGGCTAGTCGTTAGAACATTGAGAGGACCTTTCCCTAGTACGAGAGGAAGATCTAAAGCTATGAGCGTCAAATTACAGAGATTTTCGACAATAACGAGCAAGAAGCGGATAAGGTATTAAGCATACAAACCAGGAAGAGCGTGAAATTCTTTTTCCTTTCCGCAGGGAACAGGAGATTGGATCTAGCCGTAAGAAGAATGCTTGGTATAAATAACTCACTTCTTGGTCGTGAATAGTATATGCCTCATTCCGCTAGCCAGATCTCTACCGTCTTATTGATCGAAAGCTATTGTCGGCCCTTTGTACTTAATTCTAATAGTTGCGTTCTCTCACTCATGATAAGACAATACGCCAATCTCGATTGCCACCGGAAAAAAGGTCCTTTTTCACTAACCAAAATTAGTCGAAAGTGCATGTGAAACATTATGAGATATTCCGTCGTGTATGGATTCCNAAAAAAAAAAAAAAAAAAAGGTTACTACAACATTCATACAGCCGTTGATCGACCATGGCGCAACCTACAATATAGACATATCTGGTTCTTACCTTTGTCAAAGGAATCTCAAACTTTGATTTTGTTATCGTCTCGTATAAGAGGATATATCTGCACGTAAAAAAAGAATATAGAATATAAAATATAACATGTAAAAAAACGCAGAATACAACAACACGGAGCCATATCAACATATAATAAGAGCATAAAATTCAACATACCTCAAAGCCAGTTTAAAAACAAGTTCTTCCGGTGCATCATGCAATACCTATTATTAGCCTCAAGAGTAATGCAAGCTCAACATACTTCATAGAAAACACAATCGAAAATTATCCTCTTTATGACAGTTACCTCATCCTGATAGGTCAAAAAATGTGCGTGTTTTATATATTCAATAGTGTATTTTTATACGCTTAATTTATTAGCACGTTTATATTTTTCGACTTATTTATTATTTAGATGGAGTCAAGTGCTATGATATTTTATGGTTTATTTTCAGGATATTTTAAGTACTTTTATACGCGACGTGGTACCAAACAAGAATTTAAGTAGGCCAACATAGAGTATCACTTGTGAGTTATCCCACATTGATTTGATAGGGTAAATGAGCCTAGTGGACTACTCCTCCCATCATCAATTAGTTTTGGGATGAAACCTCACTTGGGCTTCATTTGGGCTAACCCTCTTATGGTGCGCTTTACCTATGTGAGACCGCACTCGTTTTGCCCCCGTTTGACAATATTCTCGATATTCGGGACCCAAGAATGACAAAGGCCCAACATCATTTTAGTTGCAAAGTGGGTGCAAGTGATTAATTGGATTAGCCAATATATATATTAACTTATGGAAATGTGGGCTGAAGGATTTTTATTATTGGAGGGCAAAATTAAAGTTTGGATATGATTTTTAATGATAGACGTAACTCATGTTGATATATGTGTCCTAGAGACAATCTTTTTGAGGACATATATACATGAGCACATTAATAATTATATTGGATTATAATTATGGTATTGCAGTTAATTAAATAATTGTTTGATTGTTTGCAATTTATTAATTAATTGCTCTCTTGAGTTAATATTGTTATTAACAGAGTGAGATGTTAATTGATAAAGCATAACTCTCTAATCGCTTCAATTGATGATCATTAAGAAAGGAATATTAATGATACGCGATAGATTGATATGTGGTCTGTATCACATTCTTGGAGAATATAGTATGTCTCACTGCTATGAATAATTGTTATTCGTGATGGACACATGGATACTTTGGAGAGTATTGGCATACCCTACCGACAAACTATTTGTTTATGTGTCTATGGGAGTATCGGTGTGTGGAATGGTGTAATAGTCCTTTGACTTGAGGTCAATATACAATTCATGTATAGAGTGATTAACTTAGACCTAGTCCAACGCTTACGCTCTTATGGGTAGATACGGGCTTGTGTTGGGTTAATCACGATATACATGGAATTGGCAGTTGAGCCAAGATACGATTCATTCCTCGAATATAGTTTCTAGAGAACACTCTTTTTCTCTATACTGGGTTGATAAAGTCATTGGCCAATGCACGTGATTATATTTGAGATGGTGTTCAACTATAATTGATAAAATCAACTAGTAAGATGAGATAAGTAGATACATGTTCAAGTCTTAAGCTTAATCGAGTGGTTTGTGAATGAAGGGACCGTATCACCATTGAGTTCTACACTAAAGGTTTGTTTGCTTTGTCCATGTAAACGTACTTCATATTTTGAGTTCGTCCTTCGACGCAGTCTAGGAGTTTCGTAAGGATTATAAATTAGATTTATGTCAATATGTGAAGGCCTATAAGGTCACACAATATGCAATCAGTTTTCCGGCTAAGAGTGAATCGAGAATGTTAAATATTCAATTAGATTGGAATATTTATTTATGAGTAATGAAGTTATTTTCTTTTGGATGGAAAATATTTAATTAAGATAAATTGAATTTATACTTAATTAAATTATTAATTGCATTAGGTCCAATTACCTAATGGGCTTTAGGGTCTCCTAAGTTCCGTATGATTAGGTTTGATCTAATTATAAATAACTCATTATCTCTTCATAGTCATTAATCGATGGATCGATGAATGAGAGAAACACTTGAAGAGATCTAAAAATCTTAAAGATTGAGAGATCAACATCAAAAGATAAAAACACTCTCTAGCTTTCTAGAAATGATTCATTGACGTTGGATCGTGAACTGGAAAACTGGATTGCGTGGATACCATAGTCGAGGACATAGACGAACAACTGTAAGTTTTTGTTACTCATTCACGCGATCTAGGATCATATCGAATAGTTATAGCTGGATCTTTGTTATTGGTAAGAAAATTTTTAAAATTTTGTTGCGCGTACACTGGGTTCGTATGTCGAAAATCCAACGACTCACTCATTTATTTGTTGGGGGCCGTGAGATTTAGGAGAGCAGTAGATGGGGCCGCATCATTTTTTCAGATTAAGAGAGAATAAAATCTCATCCACGTCATTTTTCAGATTTGGTGAACACATTTTGCTGTGATTTTCAGGTCAAAAGGAAAAACAATCAGATGGGGCCATTTGATTGCACGAAATTCACCAACATCGTCCCCTCCAATTCTCAATAAATCACGATGGTTTGCCCTAAACTTTTTCTATATTTAATTTCTTTTTTAGTTGTAACCGTTGGCACTAATCGATAAACATTAGAGTACATCTGTTTACATATCCAATCGGTAATCAATGTCCATATGCAATGCATATTCTCAAACAAAAACTTTGTAAATATATGGTTCTATTTTTTTCTTTCTTTTTCCTTTTTCCTATTGTTTTGTATTTTGATGATTGCTCAAGCACAATTGTATTTTCGTAAATTTAATTTTATGAGCATTTGGTTGAATTTCCCCCGTAAATCATAGTCGCCCATTGCCCATATATATGAGTGGATTTTCTAATATGCCAAGATATCTATTATGCATATATTTGAGTCTTCCAAAATGTTTTCGAAATAATTCAATACAGTAAAGTTTAACAAGTCTACACCCCCTTAAATTCATAAGCCTATCAAGCTAAAAAGATAAGAGACCAAAATTCTTGCAAGAATCCCACAAAAATATTTGGTCCATGACATTCTTCAACGACACTCGTGATTTCACCAAATCTTATCCAAGATTCCCATTAAGAACAAGTCATTCTTCAAACAATTCCATATAGTATTACACTAATAAACCTCACCACACCCAACAACACCAACACAAGAAAATACAAAAATGAAATCCCCTAAACTCTCTATAACATTTATCTCCACCTTCATCTTCCATTCCCTCATCCTCCTCCGGCGGTCCGCCGCCACCACCACCACCAACTCTGCCGTTTTCCGGGAATACATCGGAGCCGAGTTCAAAAACGTCAAATTTTCCGACGTCCCGATAAACCCAGGAGTCGAGTTCCACTTCATCCTCTCGTTCGCCATCGACTACACCACAAACTTGTCCTATAACCCTTCGCCCACCAACGGCAAGTTCAACATATTTTGGGACTCGGAAAACCTCACTCCCGATCGAGTCTCGGCCGTCATAAAAAAACACCCGAACGTCAAAGTCGCCGTTAGCTTAGGTGGAGACAGCGTAGGCAAAGGGTTCGCCTATTTCAAGCCACGAAAAAGAAGTTCGTGGCTTTCGAATGCTGTCTCCACCTTAACAACCATAATCGAAGAGTACAACCTTAGCGGAATCGACATAGATTACGAGCACTTCAACTCAACTCCCGAAACGTTTGCGTATTGCGTAGGGGAGCTCGTCTCGGAGCTCAAGAGAAACGGGAAGATTTCTTTCGCGTCCATAGCTCCTTTCGACGACCCGGAAGTTCAAAAGTATTACACGACTCTTTGGGAAAAATATGGGCACGTGATAGACTACGTGAACTTCCAATTCTACGCGTACGATAACCATACGAGCGTTTCGCAGTTTGTTCAATATTTCGATAAGCAGAGGATGACATATACTGGCGGGAAAGTCTTGACGAGCTTTATCAGCGACGGGAGTCGTGGATTGATTCCGAGTAAAGGGTTTTTCGAAGCTTGCAAGAAGATCAAGAAAAGGGGAGAGCTTTATGGGATATTTGTTTGGTGTGCAGATGATTCAAAGAAGTTAAGGTTCAAATATGAGATTGAGTCACAAAAACTGCTAGCAAGTCCATGACTAGGATGAGTACACTCTGTTTTGTACTCTGTTTATCTATATAAGTTATATAACTAAGGAATAACTAATGTTGTTCAACTTCTCAAGTCATCTTCTTAAATTTTTCTCCTTAAACCGTCGGATTGACATCTCCTTTTCCTTAATCATGTATCGGTTTCTGTTTTATTCAGTTGGATAAGTGACACATGTATGATTATGAGTTCTTCATGGAGACTTGTCGTGCATCCATTTAAATGAAACAAGAATGAAAACAGAATTTTGGAACAAGAGATCTTTTAATACATGCATTAATTTTGTAAAACATTAATGAAAATAAGACTTGAATAAATAAATATAAATAGCTAATCTATTTTTACTAACTATTACTAATACTTAATAGCTAGCTTCAATAGGCCTTGTTTGAATAATGGCGTTTTGACTAAAGTTAGCTTGTTTGACAATTTGACCAGTTAAAAACATATGTTTGGTAAAACAAAATTATTTGTGCAGTGTTTTCATCCAAAACGTCAAAATTGAAAATGCTGCTCCATGTAGCGTTTAAGAATAGCTTTTTTATAAATGAGCATGCAATTAATTGGTTTAAAATGTTGGACAGTGGACACTAGGGTCTTTTTTCTTCTTTTTCCTTTTTTTTTAATTTTTTCTTTTGTGTGGAGCACTGGAGTGTAAAGTATTATTAATTCTTATTATTTAAAATGTCTGGACACTACTATTTGAGCCTTTATTTTTTTTTTCTTTTTTTTTTTTATATTTTTCTATGGAGTATAAAATATTCTTTTTTTTTCTATTTGTAAATAACAATATTATAGCATGAAAATATGTCATTATGTATTTTAAATCTTTTATTTAGTTACTGTTTGACTCTTCATTTCAAATATTCAAGGCAGGAAAACTATATTTCTGTCATTATATTATTATTAATTAATTTTGAATATTTTTAAATATGTAAATAATTTATAATTTAATTTGTTTATGATTATAATTTAAAAAATATATTAAAGTGTATTACAAATTTATATGTTAATAGCTAACAACAAACATCTAATTTTGCCAAACATATTTTTATAAGCCGCTAATATAATCAGCTGGTCAAAACAGCTAATATTATCAGCTGGTCAAAACAGTTAATACAATCTGCTAACCGCTAACAGCTAACAGCTGATTGCCAAACAAGACCAAAGACATTTTAATTGGCAGGTTTAACTTCAATTAAATGTCTCCCTAGCTATTATGGTTAGGAGTAGGGCTGCAAACGAGCCGAGCCGAGTCGAACATTGGCCTTATCGAGCAAGATTGATTTTTTTTTATTTAGCTGCTCAAGCTCGAGCTCGACTCGATAAAAAATTATAATAGCTCGAGCTCGGCTTGAGCTCGACTCAAAATTAAAATGCTCGAGCTCGGCTCGAAAATTTTTTAAATGAAAAAAGTAAAATTACCATTAAGAACCTATGCTAATATATATATATATAGAAAAGGGTATTTTAGTAATTTATATGTATCTCGAGCTGCTAGGCAAAATATGGGCTCGAGTTTGGTCAAACTCGAGCTCGAGTCGAGCTTTGACTCGATCGCTCGCGAGCGGCTCGGTTCGTTTGCAGCTTCGTTTGCTGCTTTAGTTAGGAGTCACACTGTTAATCCATTAGAGATGACTTTTGCTTTCTTGTTAAATTCCAAGTTTCACCATCATATTCTTTGTCCTCAATGACCGAGTAATTAAAATCTACATTTCCACAAAATTGAGGCTTGAGAACTTGTGACTAATTCACCACAATTTTTCACCTTGCGTGTTAGATATTTTAGTTGAACAGGTTACTTAGACCAAGTCTTGCCAAATTACTTATTCACAAATTAAATGTTAGGACTTAATTTATTAAAGAGAATTTCTTTACACGCTTTCTTCACAATGAACACAACTCAGAATGACATCTTGAACACCGTTGATCTTCTTGGATTTATTCTACACCTTCTCCTAAATCAAATTAGTCTGCCAGGTCAACTGATTAGGAACGACTCCATTTATAAATGTGGCAAATAGAATCTTGCCAAAATTAATTACATATTATATCAATTAATTATCTTATTTTTTAAAAAAATAAAATAAAAACTCTAACTAATAAATAAAATGTATATATTTTAGGATCTGCATGCCCATCAATAAACCATTATTGAACATAGGTAATAAAATTGCCTCAAATCATGCCATTAATGTGATGCAAAGGTGGATATAAATTCCACTTCCCAAGCCCAATAAATTTGCCCTTGGGCTCAATGATTGAAGTCATTTTTCGTTCCAACATTTCATCCAAAACCAAATCAAACATAGAGACAAAATTTACATCCCTTTTGCTGTCCTTGTTTTGTATTAGACTTAACTAATGATTCAGAAAATAAAAATATGATAAATATTTCTAAGTNATAAAAAATTAGCTAGCTATTTTAATTTTTAACTCTTAAAACCGCCTAAATAGTAAGAAAAAACAGTGGGTACTAGTATACAACAAACACCAAGACACACACACACACTCTAGAGAGGGAAAGAGATGGGTTCCATAGATGGCTTTGTGATGAATGGAGGTGATGGAGATGAAAGCTACACAAGAAACTCCTCTTTCCAGGTATACATATGAAAATAACTATTTGCTACAAATTATTCATCCAAAAAATGCATATTTATAAATGTGTATGTGTCCTCATCAGTACAGAAATCGGCCATCGACACCTCCAAATCGCTCATTCGAAAGTCGATAGCCGAGCACCTAACACTCACGAGCTCACGAACTTTCCGCATCGCCGATTTAGGCTGCTCGGCCGGTCCCAACACTCTCTTCGCCGTGGAGAACATTCTCGACGCCATCAAACTCAAACTCTCGACACACTCAAATATTCCAGACAACAATAACAACAGCAACAACAAAAACAGCAACAGCCAAAACAGCAACAACAAGAATAGCAAAACGTCTGCAGAATTTCACGTCTACTTTAACGACCACGCGCTCAACGACTTCAACACGCTCTTCAAGTCCCTCCCGACAGAGAGGGATTATTACGCGTCGGGTGTCCCGGGATCGTTCCACGGTCGGATTTTTCCGAGCGGGTCCCTCGACGTGGTGCACTGCTCGTCCGCGCTCCACTGGCTCTCCGAGGCGCCACGCATGGCGAACCCTGGAAGAGCGTACTGTTGCGGGGCCCGCGATGAGGTGGCGAAAGCGTACACGTGGCGCCACGCGGATGACGTGTCTCGGTTTTTGGAGGCGCGGGCTCGTGAGGTGGTCCAGGGAGGGTTGGTGGTGCTCGTCATCCCGGCTCGTGGGAATGGGGTCCCATACACTAGGTTGGGTTGGAGCGTTCTTTTGGATTTGTTGGGGGAATGCCTTGTGGATTTGGCTAGAGAGGTAAGAACTAAGAACAACCACGTCAACTTTTCGAAATTTGCAAATTCTTAAATATTTTTTTGCCCTGAAAATAATGGTACTATACATTTAATTGGACATTTTTTTTTTTTCAATTTTTGTACCCTTATGGGCTATCTAGTATTTATGTATACCTATAATTAACTGTTAAATGAAGCTGCTAACTGATGTAAAGCTATATTGAAGAGCGTTTTTTAACATAGAGGAAAAATTAAATCTATCTATAATTGGTAATAGAGATAAGTATAGCTAAGCTACTCTATTACCTAGTGGACGAGGTGTGATATATAAATTAAAAGTGGAATATTCGTATTAATGTTAGTGTAAATTGCATAACTAGCTACATACCATTTATATTATCTTATCATAGTTTTTTATTTTGTAAAGTTTGAGATGCACTATTGATGTCATCAAGTTAGAAAGTACTATGAATTATTTTTCTATTAATGTACATTGTCATGAGCCCGTTGTTGAAAAAAATCAATCTCGACAATTTTTGAACGTCTTTTAGACATTGTTACCAACTATATTAAGATTATTCCTTCACCATATTCAAATTATTCACCCATCAAATAATATAATGTTCTTATTGGATGCATAAAATTTTAAATCAAATTGTTATTCTAATGCTAGAGATGCCCTAACTGTTTCGGATCCATAATTCAGATGTGATGAAATCATAGGAAAATCGATTGCTAACTACTCTTTTGTAATTTTGTTCCATAATGATTTGTAATTTTGTTATTCAACTATACTATTTTTATTTGAAATAATTTGCAAATTTTAAATATTTTTTTGCCCTAAAAAAATGGTATTATACATATAATATAGACATTGTTTATTTTTTATTTTTTATTTTTAAATAATTTCCATAATGATCCGTCAATTTCAGGTCTAGTCATGTGATAGTTTTGTAATGCTTTATTTGTCTAGCTCAAAACACTTGCTATTTTCAAATTATTTCTCTCACATTATTTTATTTCGTTTCATGATTATTTATTGTTCTCGTGTTTTAACCACCGTTTCATAGTTTTATTGATATAGTTGTCAATACGTGGTATTATCAATCAGATCGATAGTTTTTATTATTATTATTATTATTATTATTATTATTATTATTAGTTACTTTATGATTTAAATACAATTCGATAGTAATTGTATCAGATGTACGGTGTTTTAAACTCTAATTGTTGTTTCGCAATTTTATATATGTCTTTTGTCTTTCCTTTTTAAAATATTGGTAAAGCAAAAGATAAATAGATTTTCCCACGGTTGAGAAGCGGAAAAACACAATTGGGATTTTCTTTTTTAGAAAAAAAAAATGGATATGAATCCATGAAGTTAAAATCTAAAAATATCTTCAATTTTAAACATCTGAATAAGATAGTAAACGAATTGAATAGAAATTATTCAACTATACTATTTTTATTTGAAATAATTTGCAAATTTTAAATATTTTTTTGCCCTAAAAAAATGGTATTATACATATAATATAGACATTGTTTATTTTTTATTTTCAATTTTTGTACCCTAATGAGCTATTTAGTATTTATGTATACCTATACCTAACTATTAAAATGAAGCTGCCACTCATGTAAAGCTATATACTGAAGAGCGTTTTTAACTAAAAGGGAAAAAATGAATGGAATATAAATGTAATAGAGATAAGTATAGCTAAGCTACTCTATTACCTAATGAACGGGGTGTAATATATAAATGAAAAGTGGAATATTTGTATTAATGTTAGTGTAAATTGCATAACTAGCTACATAGCATTTATAATTTTAAGAATCATAATTTATTATTTTGAAAAGTTTGAGATGGACTATTGAAGTCATCAAAGTATGATGATTTATTTTTCTTTTAATGTGCATTGTCACGAGCCCTCTTAACTCTTACGTTGTTGAAAAAATTATTCTCAACAGTTTGGAGTACACTTTCTGGCGTTGTTACCAACTATATATATTAAAAGATTATTCATTCACCATATTAAAATTATTCACCAATAAATTATATATCGAATGGATACAAAAAAATTTAAATTAAATTGTTATTCTAATACTAGAGATGCCCTAACCATCCATAATTAAGATATGATGAAATCATATATTGATTGCTAACAACTCTTTTGTAATTTTGTCCCATAATGATCTGTCAATTTCAGGTCTAGTCATGTGATAGTTTTGTAGTGCTTTATATGTGTAGTTAAAAAATTGTACTTATGTTATCGCCTTAATCTTATTATTTAAGTACGTATAATTGTTAGAAAATTACTTATTTCGACTGCATGCATGGAATTACACATGGATTTGATCTCACTTAGGGAATATTTGATGAAGAGAAGGTCGACGAGTTCAATTTTCCCTTCTACTTCACTTCTCCACGAGAGTTGGAACAAATTATAGAACAAAATGGATTTTTCATAATAGAAAAGATGGAGGGTTTGACTGAAGTCAAAAGCGAGGTCGATTTTATCCATGACCTCCAATACGCAGCCAAGTTCTTCCGAGCCACCACATCGGAGCTTATAGGGAATCACTTTGGGCATGAAATACTCGATCGAGTCTTTCATACTCTTTTCCCACAAAAACTTGTCAGAGAAAAGAATCGTGTAATCTCATCTTCGCCTTCAATATTCTTGTTCGTGCTTCTCAAACGCCGGCCAGATATTCTGCAAAACTAAGTGATGATTGATGGAATAATTAAGGTTTGATTATTATATGTGATGCCAAACACTTTGTTATCTATCGGTGTGAGTGATTTTCTTATGTATTATGTCGTTGAATTGATGAATGAGGGAGAACTTGATTTGGAAAAATTGTATCACAAAATGGATGTGGACAATTTTAATTGAATCCTTTTAAGTTCATATATATTAATTGTGTAAGGAAATCAATGGTGCAATTGATCTATTCACGGATTCAACGCCCTCTATGGGTTACCAAAGTTGTAATATAATTTTACACGTTATCAAAGACTTTTTTAATGTTAACATTATAGATTTGTGCTCGGGTAATATATGAAAAATCAAATAATATGTTATATTTATATTTTGGAAGTTTCCATAAATTTTATTCATATATTAATATATAAATTATCGGTCAATCAAATAAAGTCAAGTGTCAATTTTTATTTCATGATGGATACATCAATATATTCTAGAAGATAATGAAAGTTTTAAGCGGATCCAAGAGATCTTATATGTGGAAATCAAATTGAATCCTATAATTCTTAAATTTGATAGATTTCTCTCTTACACACCTATAATTCTCTCGACGAGATTCAAAATGTTCTTAAAGATTCGAAGCATGATTCAAGTGCGTTTAACTAGACTGACTTAACAATATATAGAATTTATTATAGCGAGCGAACCAAAATTCATACTCGGTCGAGTTTTTCACTCTTTTTTTCGACAAAACTAGTCAAAGGAATGGAGCGTGCAATTTCATCCTCATCATCATTTTTCTTGTTTGTGTTTCTCAAACTTCGGCTGGATTCTACCGTTGCAAATGAGGATTGATGGTCCAAGTAATGTTGAGTATAATATAGGTGATTTCAAGTATAAACCTATTGATTGTGAGTATCCTTTTATTGGGTCATTATTTTGTTAATGAATGAGGGAAATCTAATGATTGGTTTGGAAAATCTATCACAATATGGAGGAGCATTCTTAGATCCATTTAATAATCAAAATAAACAAAAAGAAGATTATGTAAAAGAATTCAGGACATAATTCACTTCTTGCATTGATTAAGGTCATATCACAAGGTGTGAATAATGAGGTATCTCAAGTTCTATCAGAAATGGCAGTCGAAGGCACATGAAGGATTAAAACAGTAAAGAAGCTCCAAACTGAACACAAAAAGTGCAGAAAAATAATGAAAAGCACAACAATGGGCTTTTAATTGCATGAGCTTCAGCAAAGTGCACATCATAGAGCAACAATGTATAGAAGTACCCAAACGACAAGTCTACACAGCAATTTAACCAACCGGAAGATTCAAAAAACCAATAAACAAGACAATTAATATCTTTCAAAATTTGAAAGTAGAAGTTTGACAAATGCTTCCATCAAAAGCTATAATTTAAACCTTAATGGCATACTTTCTCAGAGGGAAATACATTTCCTTCTTTTTCTGCTTCTCTGTCTTCAAAGATGCCTGTGTCAAAGGACCAAAACAAAAGTCAGCAAAAACATTAAAAACTGCCCTTGTTTGTAGCACCTAGTATTTATAATAGTTGGACATAGCAAGTGTAAATGAATTATCAATATAGACCTCAAATCAAGAACATATTTGGGTAAAATAAATTTTTTTGCATCAATTAATCACGAAAAATGGCGGTGAACTGGAAATTGGCTTCTATTGGACCCAGAAAAATCCCCTAGTAAGGGAACTAATGGATTAGGGTAAGTCGAAGCATGAATATCAAAAGACCACATCAAAAATAAATAAACATGAAGATTCAAATTGCAATACAATGAACTATATGTTCTTTGAAAGATGCTTAGTCTACAAATCTTACCAGTTTAAGATAGAGTTTGAGGAATAAAGCTCACAAATACAACAGAGAGAAACAAAAAACTATGAACAGAATGCTTCTGATCTGGCATGCCTAATACAACAAGTTCAAAAAAACTATGTATCGCAAGCATCATATAGCATAGATAGATATCTTGGATTCCTAACTAACTTTCAGAAGTTGCAAAACAAGCCAGACACATACCAATATAATTAAACAAATTGAATCCAAAACATTACAAGGTTAAAAAGCTTTGTTAGAATGATATACACCAGCGAATTAGTTTAAAGAGATAGACGAACTAGAATCAAAAGGGCACTAGACTAGAGCACACCTTTTTTCAACAATAAACACTCATATACTAAAGATTAACAACCCTGACCTAATCAGGCCCATCTAAACGAGAAACATTGCAAACATAAATATAATTGTTCACTTAGAGTGTTGTTCCCAATTAAACCATTAAACTGCACATGATATAAACATACAAAAAAGAACTGTAAGTAATTGGGTCACTGTACATATAATACACTTGTAACACAGAAATTGTACTTAATGATATGTATCATGGGAAAAAGAAAAAAAAACAAAAGATACAATTTTGAGACAAGCAACAGAGCCAACAGCCATACAAAAACTAAATCATCACATGATGGAAATGTACATTGGAAAAAAACAAGAGAATAAGGCAATATACCTGGTGCTTGGTGAGGCGGCGGCGGATGGCGCGGGTCTTCTTGGGGCGGAGATCGAGCGGCAAGTACTTCTTGTTCTTGTAAACCTCCCTGAGAGCGGCCTTCTGCTTCTGGGAAATCACGGTGAGGACCTGGGCGATCGAGAGCCTGACAACCTTAATCTTCGACAGCTTGTTTGGGGCGCCGCCGGTGACCTTCGCCACGCGCAGCAGAGACAGCTCCGCCTTCAGCTCCTTCAGCTGCGCTAGCAGCTCCGCCTTGCTCTTCTGCCTCAGCTCGTGCACCTTGATTCTCGCTATCAAAAATCGAATTAAAAAGGGGAAGAAAACAAAAGATCAAATCAAGTGCTTTCTCAATAACTGTTCATTTCTTTAACCAAACAATCAATCGTTAATACGTACCCATTTGAAGTCTTCTTCTTCTTCTCGGCTTCCTGTGGGGGGTTTAGGGTTTGGGAGTCGGCGAATGAGACTGAAGAATGTGTGTCAGTGTGAGATGCCGCAGTTAAAATGGTGGAAAACCCTCGTCCATTTATATATGGCTCTTGCTTTTGTACTAAGTTGGGCCTTTTATGTTAAGAATCACAGGCCCATATAACTAAGTGATTATCACTTTTTGACAACAGCCCAACATCTTACATCATTTAACTTCAAATTTAAGTCATTCAATTTTTGACAACAGCCCAACATGTTACATCATTTAGTATTTACCTTCAAATCTCATATTATTTTTATGTTTAATAAATTTTTATTTTAATTTTATGTTTGGTCCATTTCTATCATCAATTTTTAAATTGTATTATTTTGGTTTATAACTAATTTATGAAAGGTTTATATACGATTTAATTTTTAATATCATATTTTTGTATAAATTTTCAAAAAAGTGCAGTAAACATGTAAAATAATCATAAATTTTAAGCCACTGTTTTCTAGATCAACACATACACGTGTGTATTGATTTAATTAACGATGAGAAAATTCAATAATTGTTGCCCTCTGACAATCGGACATTTATCAAAGTTTGGTGTCACTGGTTCTATGGAAAGAAACGATTTAAATTTATCAAAGTTTGGCGTCCTCAAAACATCCAGCACACTAGCAGCGGACCGGAGTTGGCGACCTACGAAGCGGCATGCTCCAGCCAGACCCCGCGCACTCGCAGCGAGTGTTCACTCGCGCCCAGCTCCCACTCGCTGCCAACTTCTACTTGCGGCCCGCGAAGCGGAAAGCGCCTAGGGCTGGAACTCACGACGAGTCCTTACTCGCGCCCCGTGAAGCGCAAGACCCCGCACCAGCCTAGGCCACACTCGCAGCGAACTTGTTTTGGCGCCCCGCCAACGTGCATTTTCAGTTGATTTTCATGAGAAAACTCACTGCGAAGTTGATTTTGAGACCTGCGAGCTGCAGAATTAGTAAATGTGTGTGCATATGCTTAGATTCCACTATAAAATTGTTTTAGTCCTTTGTATTTGGGATATGTAGATTTCATTTCTCACTTTACCACTTTAGAAAATAATCTTTTCTTTTTAGTTTTCTCTCTTTTCTCTCCCTCGGGAGCTTATGTCATCATTTTCTGGCGACTTTTATTTTGTTCAAGTTCCGAGCTTTTGACTCCGATCTTCATCTAGCACGCAATAGAAGATTGTGTATTTACTTTTAAAGCTCATTACTTCGATTTTTGCCTCGTTTTTACTTATAATGATTATCAAGGTGAATTTGGGTGTTTACTTGATGATGGAGGGAATGTTTGGACTTGATCATTGCTCTTGCTTTTTTAGTAGGGATTAATTACTTGCCAATCTAGATTAAGGGTTAGGACTCTAGAGCTTAATCACTTAGGTTAGAAGGTTAGGGTTAGTGACCTCGTGCTTAAGACTTGCTTATTTCTCTTGGTTGAGTTTGTTCGGTTGTGATGGCATAGAGACTCCAGTAGTGTTAATTGTTTTATTCTCTAGTTTACTTGTCGCTTTCAATTCTGAGCATCATTAGCCTTAATTCACTATCCAACTCATTGATTAGCATGTTTAGCTTTTATTTTCTCATTTTGTGTAATTTTGACAATTGAGTAATGAACAAAGCTCCGAACCGTCTTCCTTTAAGAACGACTCGAGGTCGGGTAGCTCGGTTACCACCTACCCACAAAATACTACAAAACAACTATATTTCCATAATTTGATGTCCGACGCGATTGTTTAATTGCCAATTGCAAGCGTATAAAAGTTTTTATCTTCAAGGAAACAAGGAAAGGCAAAATTGCGTGTCAGACATTTAGGGGGCGATTGTATATAGATTGTACAGTAAAAAAATCAATCAAAATTCAAACTTACCTCAACTTTAACTCAACTCCACTATCTCCAATATTATCAATATAATTAAATAATATCAACAAATCATTCTTACCCAACACATCAACTTTAATTCACTATTCATCCACTCACATAATTTTAACTAATCATCACTTCTAATTATTTTCTCCTACTTTTACATCAAATCAACTTTAATTATTTTATTTTAAATATTATTTTAATATATCCACTAACAACTAACTATACCACCTTTTTTTAAACTTAACTATAGTTAAAAAAAAAAACTAATTTTTTACTAGTTGAATTCATATTCAATCACCCCCTTAGGCTTTAAGTCCAGCAAGATTTTTGGCAAATTTACTTATGCATAAAAAACACTTATGCATAAGTGTTTTTTAACTCAACTACTTTTTTAATATTTTAACGCAACTATTTTTTTAATTCAACTTTAACTGAACCCCACTATCATCAAATTATCAATATAATTAAATAATATCAATCAATCATTCATACACATCACATCAACCTTAATTCACTATTCATCCACTCACATTATTTTAACTAACCATTACTTCAAATCTCTCTCTCTCTCTCTTACCTTTTACATCAAATTAATTTTAATTATTTTATTTTAAATATTATTTTAATATACCCACTAACAACTAACCATACCACCTTTTTCAAAATTAACCAAATCAAATCAAAAAATCCAAACAAAATAAAAAAATTTTATAAACAAACATGCTCTTAAGAAATGAAAGAAAACTAATGCACACCGGATGAATATGAATTATCAACATATTCACATGCTCTACCTCATTTCTTATTTTTATGTTAAGCATACATGAATGATTTGTTCAAAGGATATATTTATAAAATGTTGAGAAGTTCCACCAGAAATCATGAGATAAAAAAAAAATTTAGAAGGCACATTTTCAGAGAAACTCATGCAAATAGATGCACTGAAATAAAAATAACTTACATAGTTACATTAGTTTTACGAATATGTATATTTTTATATTAAAAATAATAGTTTAAACTAGACAAGTGAAAAATTGTCCCAACACAAGATTTTGTGAGCAAAATTTGATCTTACCTTTTTCTGTTCTTTCAACACTTTTTCTGCCATTTTAACCCACTGGCAGCTTGGGTAACTGACGCACCAGAACTCTTTCACTACCGGTAAATAAATAGTTAACAAATCCCAGACGGGCATTCAAAGCAAATTAACCCCTCAGCCTCAGCTGNNNNTGTTCAGATCGCCGGGTCGCAGCTCGAGATGGAGGACTCCAAGGCCGCGCTGGCCCGGAGATTGATCGACGCGGTGAGCGAAATCTCGTCGATTTCGGACTACCGGAGCTCCGTGAAGAAACAGTACACGAATCTAGCTCGGCGGCTGAAGTTGTTGACCCCAATGTTCGAAGAGATTCGCGATTCGAAGGAGCCGCTGCCGGAAGACTCTGTTCGGGCACTGGATTCCTTGGCCGGCGCTCTTGAATCGGCGAAGGAGCTGCTCCGGTTTGGAAATGAAGGCAGCAAGATTTATCTGGTGGGTATGCTGTTATTTTACTTTTGTTTTCTGATGTAAATCTTTTTTTTTTTAAGGCAATCGTTACTACATCTGATCTTTTGCTTGAGACTAGATGACCGACTGTTCTGAATATACGTTTGGTTGATTTATCTAATCTGATTGATCTGATGTTTAAGCATGTTCATTTGGGCCACTGTGTTCTGAATATACGTTTAATTGATCTGATGTTTAAGCGTGTTCTAGTTAGGAAGTGAACTTTTGGGTCTGAAGTTCATCACATTAGTGTTCTTTCAGCTGCTATTGTAAGTTAAATCTCCGTATATGATTTTTTCTATGAACCTTGTTCTCAATGTTGTTAAATGGAGGTTATGCTATGCCCCCACTCCAATGACGGAGTGGTGTGCTAGATTTCTACCGAACTGCCTCTCGAAATTTGAGAAGGTGCAGTTATGGCTGTGTTACAGGCAGTCATAGCGTGCTTGCCACCATTTTCGGTCATCTGTCATGGATAATATTGCTTGAGCTTATGGTTTTCTGTCGTAGTCTTAAAATTGCAGCTCATCTTGTAGATACCAGAAACATAGGGATATAAATATGGCATTTTTGAGATATCTGACAGTGTTAAATGACTTCCGATGATGCAATCCCATCTAAAATATACTGGTCCTCTATCAATTTCAAAAGGTTCTAAGAGGCTCGACAGTGTCTATTGAGATACAGGCTTTGGAAGCTATCTTCTGATGGCTAAGATGTTGTAGCATTGTGTAGATTTGATTACTTCATCTTACGGTGTGAGGTTGTAATATAGTTGAAGCCAGCAGTTATACCTCAAGGCAGAAAGATGGCATCTTCAGCCCTAGTAAAACTCACAAAAAAACATCACAAAATGCCCTCTGACACATTTTAGAACCAGCAGTGTACATTAGAACTTGACAGGTCTGATAGGGATATTCTGGTAAGTAGTTCCAACCATATTGGCTCAAGGTCTGTATCGAAGAAAATGAAATGTTATTAAGTTTTTGGACAAGTATTGCAGGGAAGGCTCAAAATTTGAGGATAACACTCGCTACAAAGTAAATACTCGAGGTCACTTCCAGTTATTAGGGAGACAGCTTGAAAATTCCGTATAGTAGGGGTGCCACATCATTGGAATATAAAAAACGCGGTCAGATTAATATCAACCATTTGTAGAACAATACGAGGTTAATCCTTGTATATTGACTCTGTTGGCAAGATAATTTTTAGCACATCTTTTCTTACTAAAAAAGGTTCAATTTAATATGATTTCATCTTGTTTTGTTCTCGTTTCCTTTTTTAGAGGAAGTTATTATAGGAACTTAGCAGATAAGCTCTCTTGATCAAGAACCTAGTGGTCCCTATCCATCCGTTTTAAAGCATTTATAAGTCAAAAAGTTTCTAGACTTTGTTAAAAGCCAATAAATTGGCATATTAATTTTTGGAACACGGCAATTTGGGCAATTTATTTCTGACTCTATTTTTTTCGTCTGTCCACTAATCCACGCGTACTTCTTTATCTCTCAATGCTTATCTAGTTTTTCCTTTGGATGACATCATTGTTCCTAACTTTAATATCGAATATGATGAACTGGCATTGAGTAAATTATCACTGTAATTAGATTCATCTGTATTAAAATCTGAATGATATGATAAATGCTTGAACCATGCAACTGCAGAGGCTCGACTTTTTCTTGCAATGTCCAGAATTTGTGGCCTTTCATCCAGCGGATAGTTCTTTCTATAAACAGTCTCTTTTAGTGTGTTCGGTATTTGCGAACTATTTGTTACGCAGCCAATTTCTTTGTTATGATTTGAATTACGAAAAGTTCAAGGCTCGTCTTTGCATATAGGTGCTGGAGAGAGAACACATCATGACCACATTTCAAGAAGTGACGGCTGCACTGGAGCAAGCTCTAAGTGCCATTTCTTTTGATAAACTTGACATATCAGATGAGGTGAAGGAACAGGTAAGATCCTATCTTTCATTTTGCATGTTATTTACTCCAGAAAATCAATTTCAAAGTCCTACATTTCTTGCATTCGTACAATTTTTTATCTTTTTAGCATTTTATTTTCCAGGTTGAGCTTGTTCTTGCTCAGTTCAGACGAGCCAAGGGAAGGGTTGATGCCCCAGATGTCGAGCTGTATGAGGATCTTTTGTGGCTGTACAACAAAGACGCTGATTCTGCCGAAGATCCAGTTGTATTAAGGAGATTGGTCGAAAAACTACAGCTGGGCGGCATAGCCGACTTAACTCAAGAATCGCTAGCTTTGCACGAGATGGTAGCTGCAACTGGTGGGGACCCGGAAGAGAACATAGAGAAAATGTCGATGCTCTTGAAGAAAATTAAGGATTTTGTGCTGACGGTGAATCCAAATATTGAGTCCACTGCATCTGAAAAGTCAACCCCAGCATGCAGCAGTGGGAAAGCACCGACTGAGGGAATTCAGAAAAACCTCGTCATACCGGATGATTTCCGCTGTCCTATCTCCTTGGAGTTGATGAACGATCCCGTCATTGTCTCAACAGGACAGGTACTTACTGTCATAGGATTTCACTTTCCAAGTAGAGCTTCCCTCAATAAATCCTCTTTCCAGAGTTTACTATATTCATATGCTTTTATAATTGCGACGCCACACATGCACACGATCCTCACATTTCCCCACACATGCACACGATCCTCACAATTCCCCGAAGGGCTTGATTGGATATAGAGTTTTTCACTCAAAACCTAACTCAGATTTAACTCTAACTCATAATTTTCTCAATATTTATTCTCTATAATTAAATAATATCAATCAATCATCCTCACACATCACATCAACATTAATTCATTATTCATCCCCCACATAATTGTAACTATCCATCACTTCCAATCATCTATCTCCTATTTTTACATCACAATGTTAATCATTATATTTTAAATACTATTTTAATACAAACTCAAAATCTCACTCAATCAACTTTTTTCAAAATGAACTCATTTTATCCAATAAATCCAATTTAATCCAAAATAACTTATATCCAATCACACNAAAAAAAAAACAGAAAAAAATAACATCCTTCTCTCTATCATGCAGACGTACGAAAGGTCGTGCATCGAGAAATGGCTAGAAGCCGGCCACGCGACGTGCCCCAAGACCCAACAAGCCCTATCGAGCACCTCCCTCACCCCGAACTACGTCCTCCGAAGCCTCATCGCCCAGTGGTGCGAAGCCAACGGCCTCGACCCCCCCAAGCGCCCGGGCGGCGGCAACGGCGGCCCCGCCGACTCCCGCTCCACCAAACCCTCATCCTCCTCTTGCTCCCCCGCCGAGCGCACGAAAATCAGCTCCCTCCTCCTCAAACTCACCTCCGGCGTCCCCGACGACCAGCGCTCGGCCGCCGGCGAGCTCCGCCTCCTCGCCAAACGCAACGCCGACAACCGAGTCGCCATCGCCGAGGCCGGAGCCATCCCCCTCCTCGTCCACCTCCTCTCGTCCACCGCGGACCCGCGCACTCAAGAACACGCGGTCACGGCCCTCCTCAACCTCTCGATTTGCGAGGACAACAAGTCGGCCATCATCTCGTCGGGCGCCGTCCCGGGTATCGTCCACGTGCTCCGCAAGGGGAGCCCCGAGGCGCGCGAGAACGCGGCCGCCGCGTTGTTTAGCCTCTCGGTGGTCGACGAGAACAAAGTCACGATCGGGGCCTCGGGAGCCATCCCGCCGCTCGTCGCGTTGCTCAACGAGGGGACGCAACGCGGGAAGAAAGACGCGGCCACGGCGCTATTCAACCTATGCATCTACCAAGGGAACAAAGGGAAGGCCGTTCGGGCGGGGGTCGTCCCGACGCTCGTGAGGCTCATGACGGAGCCAGGAGGAGGGATGGTGGACGAGGCGCTAGCGATACTCGCGATACTCGCGAGCCACCCGGAGGGTCGGGCGGGGATCGGGAGCGCGGGGGCTTTACCGGTTTTGGTGGATGTGGTCGGGGGAGGGTCGCCGAGGAATCGGGAGAATGCGGCCGCAGTGCTCGTGCATTTGTGCTCGTCGAGCGATCAACACCTGGCGGAGGCACGGGAGCTTGGGGTCGTTGGCCCGTTGATGGAGCTGGCGAGAAGTGGGACGGAGAGGGGAAGGAGAAAGGCCGCGCAGCTGCTCGAGAGGATTAATAGGTTCGTGGAAACGCAGAAGCTGGCGGCGGTGGAGGGAAACGGGCGAGATGGGCCGCCCGCCTCGTCGGCGGATAGTAGCTGACACGGGAGTGTCGCGGGAGGGGATGTAAGTTGGTGTTTTATTTTTTATTTTTTTTATTTTCTAATTTTTAATTTAATTTTTTGTGGTTTTGTTCGACTTCCTTTTGTTTCGTGGGGGTCGTCNGTGTTCGATGGGAGCTTGTGATGAGTGTGGGAGGTGGAAGATCACCTATCCCGGCGCGCCCGGTTTCTGTCGAGGTAATTTATCTTTTCTTCCTTTTTTTTTCAAAGTCTGTTGTCTGAGGAGGAAAAACGAGAAAGCGGAATCAGATGAGTGCGGATTACAGGGTTGATCGCCAGTCGTACCTTGTAAAAAATATCAAGTGTAATCATCCAAAGTATTTATTGGACAAACATTTTACTGTATTACTATCTTGATATGTCCACAATGTGTCCTGCTAACTTGTAAGAATGCATATCACATTCTGATAGTAAGAACAATCAGCTATTTTTTACATTTCATGCAAACATATAAGAATATCCTGATGATGGCTTTATGTCTTGAACTTAAGTTAATGTTTCATCAAAATCTTTTCATTTCTTGTGGAAAATAGCTTTATGACAACGAAAATTACCTGACTATTTGTTTATCTTGTTTTGGCAAAACCTAGTTCACTCGAAGTTGGCCTTTTGTTTATGCATGCATTTTATAGATCTTATCCCTGGAGGATCACTCAAGTTATAACTGGTTTTGGGTTCAACCTGAGGGCTGAGGGATAACTATAAGTGATTACAACCTCATATTGTGAAGTTTAATGGTTTCATCTTTTATTATTGTTAGCTGTAGATGTGCACAAAGCTACTTTAAATTTGCTTGTTTAAGCTAGTTGATTGGGCTGATGTCGTTCACTAAATGAGTCGATAAATGTACTTGATTTGTTAATGTTGACATTAACAAATTGAATTCGAGTCTTAAAGAGTTGAACGAGTTCATAAAATTATGCCAAATTATTTTTCTTGAGCCTAATTAGACTTAGCGAGCTTTAAACGAGTCGAGCTCGCTCGCTTAATAACTCTAGGCTTGGCCTCTCCCAAAAAGAACATATTGTCTTTCCATGCTCGTTCAAAGTAGTCCCATGCACTACCTGCTAGCTGAAAGCGAAATTCTTCTTTTTCTTATTCTTGACGTGATTGAACCATCTCCATTATTAGATGTCTCTATTAAAACATCCGCTGCATTAGTTACAATTCAATGATTCATAGCTTTTATAACCATCCATAAATATTCACGAAAGTTGGATAAGATGGCCCTTAATTTTTATGAAAAAACAAGATGTTCGTTGAATGATAAGAAAGTAATTTTCATATAATAAAATCTCAACTTTATCATTTTTTAGATTGGATTTGATTTATTAAGTTTCATTAGTTTGATTAGCCAATATTTTATCTTACTCAAATTGCGAATATTAATAAAAAAAGTCATAGAAAATACTATTAATTGTATCTCATTTATACATTTATTGATGTGCTCTTGCACCTCAAACGGGCTCTCCACTGATCCTGCTCCCCGGAGACCTGCAAAGACACCGGGAGGTGTTCCCGACGTTAAACCTCCAACGCTCAAGTTAGTAAAGGATATATGAAAGTTGTATGTAACTGTATGTATTGTTTAGGGTTTGTAGAGTGTGATTAACCTTACATTTTTCCTCATTTTATCTATTTATATGAAATCCTTAGCTTCTCCCGTATGTTTTGCTCCTCGTCCGTTAGATAATTTATCCTTTTTGATCTCGTCCTTACACGTGTCCCGTGTGAACCGACTTATGTAACGTCACATTAGTTCGGCCCTCAACCTAGCTTACTAATCGTAATTAGCCTCCCACATCTCCAAGCCTTCTCTCCTTGTTCCCAGGCCTGCTACTAGCTGAACTACAATTAAGTCGAGCTCTCCACATTCCCTGGCCTTGATGTTAGCCGAGCTATTACTGAGACGAGCTACCACTGTATCAGCCAAGCTACTGTTAAGTCGAGCTCTCTACACTCCCAAGCCTTGATGTTAGCCGAGCTATTACTGAGAGAGCTACCACTGTATTAGCCACTGGCCGAGCTACTGTTAAGTCGAGCTCTCCACACTCCCAAGCCTTGTCGTTAGTCGAGTTATTATTGTGAAGAGCTACCACTGCATCAAGCTCTCCTTGCTCCCCGACCTACCACTGGCCGAGCTAATAATACTCTCAGGGCTCGTTTACTTTGAGGGATTAGATAGATAAGATGAATTGTCCCTCAATATCCCTTGTTTACATTAATTGATTGGGACAGGATTATATGAGTTGGAATAACATGTGGCGGCGGGGCCCACGTTGAAATAATGTGTTGGCCGATTATTTTCATCCCACCAAGAAGAGGTGATTAATTAATCATGCACTGTTCAAGACTTTTTTGTCCTCAAAATTGGATGCAAATGGACCATTGTACCCCTCAAAGTTGATTTAATTACTAAACACACCATAGTCTTATCCCATCCCTCAAAGTAAACATGGGACTAAATGCTGACATGTAAAGGTAACCCGATTATTTAGTCTTATCCCATCCCTCAAAGTAAACGAGCCCTCAGTGGACCGAGCTATTAATACTCTAAATGGGCCAGGTCGCTAATGTGGATAAGCTGTCTTCTCGTTCCATTGCTCTAGCTACTTCCAGTCTATAAGGCCGAAGCTAGTCTTATGTATCATATCAACTCCGGTTCTCAAATAGAGCTGTACCGTCCGGTTTTACCGAGTTACTCCTATATGTCGTATCATTTATAATTTCAGTAACTCAATGTAAAAACATAATTAATATTTATTCTATATTTTCACAGCAATCAATGTCAATTGGTATTTTTATTTATTTTTATATCATTTTTAACCATAATCATTATTATTTTTATTTTATATTATTTTATTCACAATTTAAACGTATGTTTGTATAAAGCTTTTTTTTTTTAAAAAAAAATTTCCAACGAATGGAAAAATCAATATGGCCATTGACCAAGCGTAAGTGCGAAACTAAAAAAAGTGGGCATTGACGGCTCACATAAATTAGAGGATCTCTTTCGCGGGCAGGGCTCTGCCTTGGTACGGGCCCTTAGTAAAATTTGGCCTACCTTTGTGAGAAATTTACGATGGTCCTTAGGCAATGGAGAGACGGCTCGCTTTTGGTTGGACCCTTGGCTAGGGAAGGCAGACCCATTGTTTCGCTATGTGACCCACCCGCCGCCGGCGCCCTTCCTCCAGTCGAAGGTTGCTGAGTACGTGGATGAGCAAGGCAATTGGAAATGGGATCTTTTTCATGGGCTGCTCCCCTCTTCCATAATCATGCGCATAGCCGGCACACCCCCACCGAGAGCGTCGGCTGGGGCGGATCGTCTCATGTGGGGACCTTCAAATGATGGTAATTTTACTACTCGTTCGGCTTACATGGCGTTATCCCCACCTGAGCGAGATCCTGACCAACGTTTGTGGAAGTTAATCTGGAGGGCTCAGGCCCCGCAACGGGTTCGAAACTTCTTATGGATTGCGGCAAAAGGCCGTCTTCTCACGAACGTGGAACGTGTCCGACGACACATGTCTATCTCCGAGGCCTGCGATTATTGTGGAGGAGGTGAGTCGGTTCTACATGTCCTGCGGGATTGCCCTTTGGCTAAAGAGGTATGGTCCCGGTTGCTCTCAGATGACAATGTGGGGGACTTTTTTCACCAACCTCTTCGAACTTGGCTATGGATAAACATGTCGATGGTAAGGCGTGGACCTTGTACCAATTGGAATGGAATCTTTCCACTTGCTGCGTGGTGTCTGTGGAGGTGGCGCAATGACCGAATCTTTAATTTTCGCACTTCAAGCTGTGAGACTCGTTGCCAGGAGATCTTACAACGGGCGGACTCTTACTCCCGAGCGGCTGCCGCCTTTCATCAAGTTGGTGCGGCAGTACATGTTACGCGTTTGATTCGTTGGACCCCGCCTGCATCGGGGTGGATCAAAGTGAACTCCGATGGAGCGGTTTATAACACCACGGGATTGAGTTGTGCTGGCGGGCTGATCCGCGACGAGCTCGGTAGATGGGTCGGGGGATTCCTTATGAATATTGGGTATACCACCATTACGGGCGCTGAGCTTTGGGGTCTGTTTCAAGGGCTGCAATTGGCTTGGGACTTGGGATTTCGTCAAGTAATTGCTGAAGTTGATAGCCTATGTGTGACGAAAATGATCCTTGGACCTGAAGATAGATTTGGAGATAACGATGCGTTAATTCGGGCCATACGCAATTTGATTCAACAAGATTGGAGCGTGCGGATCCATCACGTACATAGGGAAGTCAACTACGCGGCTGACTTTTTGGCGAGCTTGGCTTCTTCTTCCCCTCTTGGTTTACATTATATGGATTCTCCCCCCGTAGGCTTGGGCGCCTGGCTTGAGCATGATCTTATCGGGGTATCCTATCCTCGCAGGGTTCTAACATCCTAGGCCTTTGGCCTCTTCATTGTACCGAAAAAAAAAAAAAAACGTGGGGACGAAGTTGGAAAAACCGTTGCTTGTATTGTGTGCACCTTTTATCCTCTCCCCCAAATCTCTCTGCACCAAAGCCTAATTTCAAAATCGTTCGCATTGTGTGCACGAACCCTAAATTTCCACCGAAGGAGCCAAGATGTCAGGTGCTGCGCTAGACATGTCTCTTGAAGATATCATCAAAAACAATAAAAAATCTGCCTCTCGAGGTAGAGGCCGCGCCGGCGGCGGCGGTCCCGGCCCAGCTCGCCGCCAGCCCAATCGCTCCGCCAATCGAGCAGCCCCCTACTTACCACCGAAGGTCAGATCCCCGCGCGTTACATTTTGGATTTTGGACAAATTAGAGTGTTCCTTTCTTTTCGCACGATAGAAGATTTGATTTTTTAGAGGGAGTTTTATGGTTTTTTTTTCGCACTTTGAAGTGATGGATGATGGGTGTGTTGTAGGCCCCGGAATCGGTTTGGGCTCATGACATGTTCCCCGGCAGCGGTCGAGCTTCTGCTTCTAGCATTGAGACCGGGGCAAAGTTGTACATTTCGAACTTAGATTATGGGGTCTCTAATGAGGATATAATGGTGATTTCTTAAAGCAGACATCTCATTATTCTTTCACATTGTTCCTTTGATTTCTTTTATATTTTTTGAAGTTGCTTTGCATCTAAGACCGAGTGTTCCATTTGAAAATTTCAGGAGCTGTTTGCAGAGGTTGGTGACTTGAAGCGCTGCAATGTAGATTACGATAGGACTGCCCGGTCAAAGGTATTTTCCGAGTTAAACAGCAGTCTTGCTTTCTGTTGGAATTTATACCTCAGCTCGCGTTTAGAACAATGCTTTTTTTATTTATTTATTTTTCTCTAGGGCACTGCTGAAGTAGTCTTCTCATGGCGACAAGATGCATTAGCTGCAATCAAGAAGTATAATAATGTTCAGCTTGACGGGAAGCCCATGAAGATAGAGCTTGTCGGAACAAATATTCCAACTGCTGGTGGTGCCAGATTACCAACTGCCGGTGCTTTTCGTGATCCAAATGCTGTTCCTCCTAGGTTTGTATTTTGGGAAGAGCAATATTTTAACTAGTTCATCTGTTAACTTTTACGACACGTCTAATTCTGCTCACCCATAATTTTTTTTTTATTATTGTTTTTTTTTTTTTTTTTTTTTTTTTTTTTTTTTTTTTTTTT
>BKCP01011626.1:330415-353762 GCA_008636005.1 Striga asiatica | reverse complement strand
ACATTCTCTCTCTCTCTCTCTCTCTCTCTCTCTCTCTCTCTCTTTCTCTTTTTCCCTTTTGTTCTGGCAAGCATTGGAATGCGGATCGACATCCCTGTTGCTTTTTCTCAATTTGGTGAAGGAATTGAAAAACAGGAAAAGTATGAGCTTGAACCAAATGCTCTATTTCGAAATGAAGTTGACTCTTGATTATGTAATTTTGGAGCACCCAAGCCGAGCCATGGGAGTTTGTAATTTATATTGAATATCCATGGAGCTGGGCTGAAGAGCTGAATCTGAATTGGAAAAGTTCTTTTAGCTGTACGGGCATTTGCTCAAGTCCTTCATTTCATATTGGGCTAAGAAGTTAGAAGGAACAAAAACAGTGCAGTAACTCTACAGAGCCTTGAGGTTGAGGTAAAATGTTTCTTATCACATGTAAATACGACTAATTGCTTAGATTAATTCGAAAAGGATTTTCAAGTTGCTGATGGATGTGGCTAATCATTTTTTCTTGCACACATGTCACATGAAATGCAAAATCGTGAAGAAAATAAAGTGGAAAGTGTGTTGGGCTAATATGTTTTGAGTAAGAAGAATAAGATATCGTATTTCACTTTTGTGCTTCACTTTGTGTTTTATTTCATTAGATGAACGACAAATCGACAATAGATATGGTGTTAACTGTTACATTTGTACATTTGGTCATTCATAATGAAACATGAAGCACATATTCTCTGCTGATTTCTGAAATTGTGGTGCAGTATTCACGTTGGATTTGCTCTACATTTTTGTGCTGAATGTATTTAATATTAAGTGTTTATTTAATTTATAGTGTACTTGCCCGTTTCTAACTTGTTATGTTTGTAATAGCACGTACCAATTTTTTTTATCGGTCATTAGCAAGGGGCGCCTTCCCAATTTTTGTAAAATAACACTTTGTGTAAATCATTTGTTTTAAATAATTATTTTTTTTTAAATATTTATTTTTGAAGTGCCTGCTTTAATGCTGTCACAATGAATGCAAATATCTCACTAATATATCGACTTTAGGAGATTCCACCTTTCGAGTTTTAAGTCGTACCTATTCCCTACTGTTGACTCTATCATATACTGTAATTCGAACCAAACACTTCGTGCATAAACTTGTGATAAGCAAGTGAAAGGCCAGCTCGAACTTGACTCGCTTAAACTTGTGAAAGCCCAATTCGGCTAGTTTAACAAACCCCAAAATCGTAAATGAATTGTTTGTGAAAATGATTTGTGAATTTGTGATCATATTTAGCTCAATAGTTCATTTGAAGCTTATAATAATAATAATGAGCTATTTGCGAAGTTGCTTGTTTGTAAGAAATGATTTGTGAATTTGTGATCATATTTAGCTCAATAGTTCATTAGAAGCTTATAAAAATAATAATGAGCGATTTGCGAAGTTGCTCAACTTGGCTCGTTCAATAATTGAGCTCGAGTAGTTGTTCAAGCTCAGTTCATTTAACAAGCCAAACTGAGTTACAGACAACTCAGTTCAAGTAACGGTTCAATTAATAGCTCGAATTCATCATTGAGAATTGTTCCTGCTCGAATTCATCATTGAGAATTGTTCCTGCAACTCAGTTCAAGTAACGGTTCAATTAATAGCTCGAATTCATCATTGAGAATTGTTCCTGCAACTAGTAACTACATTAACTTTGAGAATGTAAAATCTACCCCTTCACACTGTTACCTTAAATCTGTTTTGGCCTTCTGATATCAACTTCTTAAGAACAGACATTTCTTTTCCAATCATAAATTTCACAAGGTTGTTCATTTCCATGCACACTTTGATAGTAGTCCAAGTGATTATTGAGTCATAAAAAACCCTTCCTCTAAATCCTTTCAACAAATTCAAGCCCTTGAACACAAAGGCAACCTACAGTATCTTATAAAAATTTGTTTTAAGGCATTCGATAAACATAATTCCTCCGAGAATGTAAGTTCGCAACTCAAAGCTGGATTTCATACTCCCCAATATAATGATGCCCGCTTCATGGAAAGACCCATCTTGCCGACACAAATATAGTGAAATGACAATAATTATAGAAGTCGGGTGAAATAGCACACGCGCACATGGAGAAATAACCGAAAAAAGAAAGAAAAGTAAAAACAAACGAAAAAAAGAATCATATAATAGCATAAAAGCCAACAGAACTCGTTCGAGATAGAGATAAAGATACGGCTACAGATAGAGCACTTCAATCACAAACCGATACTATATAGCAAACGACAGCACTCAAAAGTAAGTAAAAGCAATAGAGGCTTTGAAGCATTTTAATTGGCACGACTTTTGAAGACATCAAGACCCATCTCAGTTGGGTCGGTTGCCTGAAGCTCTACCTGAATGCCGTCTAATTCCCTCTTGAATCTATCCTTTGAGCTTGCGTAGATCATTTTGCTCCTCACTTTTGCAGTGTCGGGAGACCTTCAAGAACAAAGAGAGGAGAATAAAACACAGTGGTCTTCAGTCGGGTAATGAAATGTGAAAAATGGAAGTAAAAAACATAAAATCACCAGAAATTACCATGCAATGAAGAAAATCCTGCTCTTCGGGACATTCTCTTCAGTGAAATAGTCGAAATCATAAACTGCGTATCGGCACTCCTCGGCAGGAAGGCTTGCAGTGAAGTCATCGTAAGTTTGGGTTGGTTCTCCGAGCTTCTCCACAATAACCTGTTTCTGTTTTTCTTCAATCTTGAAAACAATGAAGCGGTGTGTTCGCTTGGTTTTCAGCTCCATAAACTTCAGTTTGCATTCGTCATCAACTGCCATACCCGATGCTGCATTAGCCTACACACACACACACACACACACAAAAACACCAAATAAGAAAAAAGCAGCTGCAATCATTATTACCACTGAAAAATTGAGGTACTTTTTAGGGTGGAAAGTTTCCAATGGGCAGTTCTTTTTTTTTCCTCTTAAAATCACATGGTCATGTGGATAACACGAATTTTCAAGTTATGAAATGACACACGATTTAGCCCATGTTGATATAACCAGCTAACTAAAATAATATATTCTCAATGCTATAGGGTATGTATATTACAGCACAGAGTGCAAGTGTGCAACCACAAATTCAACTCTGCAAGGAAGACTTTCGAACTTTCGGAGAATGAAACTGACACAAAGCATCAGAAGCTACACAACTAGAAGCTACTGCAGATTTCACATCATCCAATTTGAAAACTGCTGCAATGCTTTCTATAATTTTCCAAATACAAAATCGGGATATTCTTGAAAATGGCTTAGCATATGTTTCAATCAATATGAACCTAAGACAATATAACTATCACCATTTCTTGTTACTAAAATTATTAAAATCAATCTTGTCTGATTTTCTTCTGAGAGTGCATCAGGTTGCTATGTAGTAGCGAATCTTTGTATTAAATTATTAATGAATTATGATTCTCAATATTACAATGCAATGATACTATTAGATAGTAGGTAATACTGGAATATTATCTACTCAGTGATAAAACCAATGATTTGAGGGAGTCCCAAAGGGTCTTTGAGGCTCAAGCCTAAGTAAATGTGGATAATTAATTGAAAACAATGTAAGGCTCAGGTAAACAGATAGATGCTATAGGATTGCACAACTTGAGGATAAAATTTTACGCTGGTCATTTTGAAAGATAAAAGAGAAACAAAACAGAATAAACACACTTAATTTAGCAATGGAAGGCTCCGTTACCTGGATAAAGTTGCATGAATGCACGAAACAGTCCAAGTAGGTCACATTGGAAATAAAAAACGAATAAAAATAAAATAAATCGCGTCTCTCTTTTTTTTTTTTTGTTTGGGCAAGAATATCAACTAATTTCATCATAATAATTGAAAAAAATGATCCTTAACTTTAGCATAAACCCCACACAGAGTTCACCAAGTAATCAACTACATCTGAATCGCATAAGATTATGGAACATCTATTAGCTAGTCAACTACATCTAAATCCCATAAGATTATTTAACATCTATTAGCTAGTCAGCTAAAGTAAAAATTGTTCTTCCCCAAAGTACAACAAAACTGATTTACTGAAAACATTACTCTTGCCAAATCCAAGATCAATCAACAAAATCATTTACGAACTTAGAATTTAACAAGTTAATCAAATAAAAAATGCATCCGATCTAAACATTGAGAAAAGTGAATCAGCAAAAAAGAATACAAACAAACAAGAAGAACCCCAAATCAAACACACAGCTGACCAAAAGCTTCATTTAAAAAAAAAATAAAAAACTTCCATTCTCCGGGCCACAAAAATCGCAAATCTGACACAGTACTCCACACAACTCATCAAAATACGGAACAAAATAAGACAGGAAAAACAGATATGGAAGAGTTGTAAGGAAGGATATTCAACAAAAAGCACAAAGAGAAGCCATTTACCATGGTGCCGAGGGTTGATCGGAGAAAATCGAAGCAATCTTAGCAAGAGGAGAGAATTTAGGGCTGAGAAAAAGACGCGGTGCTTGGAAAGAGAGAGAGAGAGAGAGAAAAGAGAGAGAGAGAGAGAGTTTACTTGTGACCTGAATTATCTATCCGCTTGTGCTCATATTGATTTGACCGTGAACGTTTGATGAGCCTAACACTTGATTGTTTATGAAATAATTATTTTCTTATTTTGTTTAATTATAGTTAATTTTAAAAAAGGTGATATAGTTAGTTGGTAGTGAAATTTTAAGAATGAATTAAAATAATATTTAAAATAAAATGATTAAAATTAATTTGATGTAAAAGTAAGAGATAAATGATTGGAAATAATAAGTAGTTATAATTATGTGAGTGTATGAATATTAAATAAAAGTTGATGTGATGTATAACAATGATTGATTTGTATTTTTTAATTATATAAATAAAAAGATAGTGAAGCTGAGTTAAAATTGAGTTAGATTTTGAGTATGAAATAAAGTTGAGTAAATTATTTCATAACCAATCAAGCTCTTTGATTTGATAATTTGAGTGCCACTGTCTAAATTTTTTAAAATTTAAAACTTTTGAATTTTTTTTTATTATTTAACTGATATGCTAAAAATTTATATTTGGAGGTGATATTTGTGGTGACATTTTGTACATTCTCTCTGAATTTTTATCAAATATTAAAGAGGCAATTGGATATAAATCCAATCGATTTTATTTGGTTAAAGTGAGTTAAATTGAGTTATTTTGGATAAAGTAAATTGAGTGACTGATTTTGAGTTTGAAAATAAATAATATTTAAAGTAAAATGATTAAAGTTGTTGTGATATAAAAGTATGAGAAAAAATTATTGGAAGTGATAGATAGTTAATGAGTTGTAATCATGGATTTATATTATTTAATTATATTTATATTTATAAAAAAGTAAGAGAGTTTGGTTGAATTGGATTATTAGCTAGATGATTGGATATGAATAACTCAACTGGTCATAATTGATTAAAACTGATTATAACTAATATCCAATCAAGTCCTAAGTGTAATCAAATGCAAGTGATAAATAAATTGATAATGCAATTTTTTGATGACTTTGAAATGTGAAATGAATACATCAAATGTACATGTTTTAAAATGTTTATAGTAGAGTGAGAATGGAACTTTGAAATGTGAAATGAATACATCAAATCTACATGTTTTATAATGTTTACTCTAGAGTGAGATTGGGTGTGGGACTTCGTATAAATAGTCTTTAAAATTTCATTAAGTTATAAATCTTTACTTTTGTGTTTTAAAAAGTTTATAGTAGAGTGAGATTGGGCGTGGGATTGTATCTTGTCTTTTGAATTTCATTAAGTTTTACCTTTAAAAGTCTAGACCAATCCAAATGATAAATAAACTGATTAACTTATGACTTTTTAAGGCTTTTTGAATTCTCAAATAGATACCTCAGACCTTTTATAAATTTTACAAAGTTCAAGTTAAATACAACATGACATTTAAAATCTCCAAGAATTACTTTTATAATTTTTAAATGTCTAAAAATTGGTTTACACGCGCGAGCACAAACACACATATTCTTCATAAAAATCCGAAGGGAGTATTTCCGGTGTAATTCAGTGTCACTTGAAGGCACATTTCAGCCGTAATGTGTTTTTATCTAACGAAAATTTTGACAAAATTAGGGGTATTATATGATGAAGATGAATGTACCATGGATAGATCCGTCAAGAGTTGAAATGATATATCTTATTTGTTAGTAACATAATACAATTTTTAACGAATTTGAACCCCAAAATAATTAATTTTTTATTTTTAAAAACTTGGGCTCAAAATTGATTAAATTTGATCTTGTTGCAGAAAAAGCAAAAAGTAGGCATACTTTGGTGGTACTAAATTGATTTTTCCCAAACTTTACTCCATTCCCACCACACAAGTTTCACTTGATGCCTTTATAATGTCATCCATATATCAAAACTAATGATATCTTATGCTGTTATGAGTTTGTACTAGTTGCTAATTTAAGTTTGCAGCTTTACCTTTAACCCTTATACTAAAATGATTTCAGACATTTTCTAACATAAAGGTCAACATAGTGGGTATCATCAAGTGATTCCATCACAAAGTTAACAACCAACTCATTTAGGAACAATTGAAGTGGTTGATTAGTCACATGTCCACATTAATTAACTCACATTAAATAACTAAATCTGCCTAAATCACCATATATTTTATATAGCCTTTCCGAAGAGCAAATTATTAGCATCTCCACATCAATTTCTCATCCAAACTCACCTATTCCAAAATCATTTCCTTGTATAGAATTAGAGTCATTAAACAAAATGACTCGCTCGTGAGTTGAATGAGTCGAGTTCGACTTGCTAAGGTTCAAAAATGTGAATTTTTATGTAATTTTTGAATTTTTACCTTAGTTTAACTCGTTCAGATTGAAGTTCGGCTCGTCGATATTGTTAAACGAGCCGACTTCGAACTCGTTTAGTTAAAGAGTCAGCTCGAGCCCGAACTCGACTCGGCTCATTTACCCGCTACATAGAATTACGAATAGAGAAAAATAGAACGACGAATGAAAAAAAAAAAAGGAATGAAGTCAAGGAGTCAAGAAACGGCAATCGTACATTTCTAGCAATCATACATTTCGAAGATATGCATTACACACAACACAACTCAAAGAACAATGCTTTCCTTCAAGAAGAGATGATCGAAAAAGATGCTAGCCTTTGATGATCGAAAAAAGATGATCAGAAAATATGCATTACACACAAACACACAAACAAAAATCGAAAAAGATGCTAGCCTTTCGATGATCGAAAAATACGCATTACACAATACACACAAACACACAAACAAAAATCTGCCACACATAGCAGACCAATTTATTGATACATAGTTGATGATCGTAAAGATGCTAGCCTTTGATGGTGAGCTCTGGTGGGCTCGGCCCATTGCTGAGTTGGATTGGGCCCACCACATTGGACGCCAGGTCAGCGCGATTCTTGTAGGCAGATTCGTGCACGCCTATAGCAGCCCGACCCGAAGGGTCCAAGTTTTTCGACCAGGATTTGTCCCACGACACGGCTTTAGCCGTGCTGCAAGCCACGCTGGCCCCACCTGGGACCGTGAGCTTGGCCGAGTTCTGAAATTTAACTAAACGGTTAGCGATTTTTGTTTTTTGAATTTATTTCTCAATTATTATTATTATTAATTCTTTTTTTTTTTCTTGAACCTGTGGAAAGAATCGCTCGAATATCATCCTATAATAGTAAGCCTCCTTTGTGTTTGGAGTGTTATGAGGAAAAATGTTTGCCGCGTTTAACATCATCTTATCCGTGACCTATAACAAGTCATCAAAAAGTAGAAAATCTAATCAAATAAAGCTATATAAAGTAAATTTGGCTAAAATTCCGATTATCGCCCTTAATTAATTTGCACTTTAATATTTTCGCGAAAATGAAAAAAAAAACGAGGGCGTTACGTACATGTTGTGCCGCATGAGCTTTAAGACCGTCAATCCAACTATAACCGACACCATCACTGAATTGTTCTTTCTGCCTATACAAAATATGCTGCAAAAGAATTTATTCGAATCGAATCGTGTTAGTGAAGAAAATCATGAATTTTTTTCACCATTCAAGACTATTTTCGAATCATTAAAAAGTAAGTACCTTTGGGAGATACTGGTGTTCCTCATCATCAAAGGCCCTTCTCAAAATCCACTTCTCGATACGCCCTTCATCGGGTTTTATCTTCAAATTCGAAGGAAAAATGAATGATATATATATCAAGATTCAAGATAAATATTTTTCAACAGAATCGATGAGTTTGCCAGAAAATGAATTAAAAATTTAGAGCATGTTTGGATACAAAATTTTTCAAAAAAATCCAAACATTTTTAACTCAACTTTAACTCAACCCCACTATCATCAATATTATCAATATTATTAAATAATATCAATCAATCATTCTTACACACCACTTTACCTTAATTCACTATTCATCCACTCACATAATTTTAACTAACCATCACTTCAAATTTTCTCTCACCTACTTTACATCAAATCAACTTTAATCATTTTATTTTAAATATTATTTAATATACCCACTAACAACTAACCATACTAACTTTTTCAAAATTAACCAAACCAAACAAAAAAATCCAAACAAAATCAAAATTTTTTATATCCAATCATCCTCTTACCATCTTCCACTCGGGATCGATGCTCATAGCTACATTAATGAACTCCTTGTCCAAAAACGGGACTCGAGCTTCGAGACCCCATGCAGAAGTTGCCTTATTTGCCCTCAAGCAATCATATTGGTGAAGTGCTTTTATCTGCAAGAACATTGAAAAGAAAATATCGATTTTATGGCCCGACATTTATTTAGTTCTCCACATCTAAAAATCCATTTATGTGTACCTTACGACAAGTTTCGCGATGAAACTCTTCCTTGTTCGGAGCCTTATGGAAGTACAAGTAACCGCCGAAGATCTCATCGGATCCCTCCCCTGAAATTACCATTTTGACCCCGAGAGACTTGATCTTACGCGACATGAGAAACATTGGGGTGCTTGCTCTGATTGTGGTCACATCATACGTCTCGATGTGGTAAATCACATCCTCGATCGCATCAATACCGTCCTGCCCGTAGACAAAACGTTTTAAAAACGAGCTTTTCATAATATATCCAACAAGAAAAATTAACAAAAAGTAAGTCGAAGAATTTTTTACCTGGACAGTGAAGTGAAATTCATGGTGAATGGTGCCTAAATAATCGGCAACTTCTCTTGCAGCTTTCAAATCGGGTGAGCCCTGAACAATAAACAGGTAAAATTCAGCTTTAGTTAGCACTAAATTATAAATAAACGAGCCGAAAAAAAAGAGTCAGGGAGCAAAACTAACCTCAAGGCCCACGCAGAAAGAATGAAGTTGTGATCCCCAACGTTTGGCGGCTTTCGTGCCCGCCAAGTAACGAGCGGTAACAGATGCAACTAAAGACGAATCGAGCCCTCCCGACAGAAGAACTCCGAAGGGTACATCGGTCATTAGCCTCTTCACAACAGCCTGAAATCAATTTTTTCGAACCCGAATTTATTTATTTCTTTCAACAAAGAAATAGGAAACCCACTCAGTATGTTTGGTAAACCTAGTTGATTAAGTGAATTTCGAACTTATAGCTGATAGTTTATGACTTATGACTGAAAAACTAGCTTACATGGTAAAGTGTTTGAATAAATTAGCTGATAAGCTAGCTAAAATAAAAATTTCAATGAGCTTATTTGAAAAACTACCGAAGGAAAGAAGCTTATGAGATAAACTCGAGCTTTTTAAAAGAGCTCGTCCTACAAAACCAAACATATTTGAATACAGGAAGCTTATAAGCTATCATATAAGCTATAAGCTAACTTATTTAGATGCTTATCAAACACAACCTTAAAATAAAAAAAATAAAAAAATAAAAAAAATCTCACTTGTTCAAAAGCGTGCCTCAAGACCAAAGGATCGTAAGGAGTTGAAGGAATAGACTCGGAAAACCATGGAGGATTGTACCATCTTCTAAAACCTCCGTTCTTGCTCGAGTATATGTGACCCGGAGGAAATACTTCAAAGTGCTCACATTCATCGTGCAGCCCTTTAAGCTCAGACGATATCCACACCGAGCCTAGACCAATAAAAAAACATTTCGTCTAAAAGTTTCGATATTTTCATCCTTTTTTTAAATTTTTCGAATGAAAACCACTAAGATAATATAATGATCGAGCAGAGTACCATCGAGTCCCCAGCCGATATACAGAGAAGTTATTCCGATTGCATCACGAGCAGCAATAAAGCTGTTATCGCGAGAATCGAGCAGCACAAATGAAAAGATGCCATCCAGCATGTCGATAAAATTCTCTCCCAACTCTTCATACTGAAAAAGGCAAAAAATAAACACATCAAGAACTAAAGTTCATATGTAATAATTGATTAAAAAAAATGAATTACTACTCACGAGATGCGCAATGACATCACAATCACTCCCAGTACGGAATTTGTGATCCGGCAAAAGCTCACGAAGCTTCTCATGATTGTAGATTTCTCCATTCACCTAAAAATAAATAAACAATCAAATGTCACACACAATGTTTTATGTCGATTTATTACGTTTTTTTCCAAACATAATACACAGAGAGTAGTGAAAAAGCACATACAGTAACTATAATCTTTTTGTCTTCATTGAACAGAGGCTGGTCGCCGGAAGCCGGGTCAACAATCGCAAGCCTCTGATGGGCTAAATAACAGTCTTTCTCATGATATATTCCGCTCCAGTCGGGACCACGATGCTTTAATCTGTTTATTTATTCATTTTTCAACTCATCAGAGTTTAAAATAATAATAATTTTGATATAGTGTTATCAAATAAAATCAACAAAAACAGTAATTGAAAAAACAAAAATCAAAAGATAATTGCCTGCGAGAAAGCTCGAGGACCCGAACCCTCTTAGCCTGAGAATCATCTGAGCAGCCCAAAACAGCTAGTATTCCACACATGGTGATAATTTTATACGTAGAGCAACACTGAAAATTAATTATTATAAAATTGTGGGGGCAATTTGAGAATTGTGAGGAGTTATCGTTGTGTTGTGTTTGGGTGAACCGCTTGAGGGATGTGCGCAGGTATTTATAGGAGGTGATGACTGGGTGTGTGGGCCCCTTAAAATAATTAAAAAATAAATTAAATGCATTTTATAATAATTTTTATTTATTTTTTTATTCTGGAGTGGATAATGTCGTGATATTTGATTTTTGACCGATGCAAGCGGCGACGATTTGCGACATAATTGGTCGTTACGGTCCAATCAAACGTTGTACACTTGTATGGCTAACGTGTAAAGGCCAATTTGATTAAAAAGTTTTTTGTTTTTCTTTTTATTGAAAACTAAAAATTCATTTAATTTTTTTTTTTTATAAAAATTGTTCTTGAATTCAATATGTTTAATTGTTTTTAATTTTTTTTTTCTTCTCAAGATTACCACTCAATTTGAAAATAAAAATCAACGGTTATTACATATTTACTCAAAAATATACTAGTCACCCACTTTTATAATATTTTGCTATTTTTAATTGCGTCATAAGAATTCAATGGAAATCTGTTTGAAATGTAATACTTACAAGTGAAACGTAATCATCCTAGACGTCTTATATAGATAACTAAAATGAGTTATCAAAACTACATATGAGCATCTAAATATTCATTTGCTTACTTATAAACAAGTAATTGAATTTGCTTATTTGATTATCGTAAGATCTCCTCTCTCCTTACCAAAGTAAGTCTTCTGCCATTAGTTACCCTAGGCCAGATTTGCTTAATTGTTCGAGTTTAAATATGAGTTTTTGAGATGTGAAGATATTGTTATGCGGTTCTTCTTTCGTAGTTGGATTAGATGAATAGCGTATGGTGGAAGTTGTTCGAAGTCTTCGCCAGTCCCCGATTGAGGTGGTTGGTGGTGATTTAAAGCTTATCGAGACGGACCTGATAAGTTTTCATTTGAAGAGGGTGTTAGTTTATACAGTTTTTTCCATATATTTTAGGCTTGTGTAATATTATATTTATTTGTCAAAATTTAAAATTGATCCCATAATTTGACCATCATTGATCACTTTCAATTTTGGTTAAATTATTTGACAATTTAATCAATTTGGTCCCTTTTTTAACGGGATAAAAAAAGTGACGTGGAATTTTAAATCTGACATGGCGTGATTGTAGTTTATGTGGCGGAATTAGAAAATGTTGACTTTAAAATCAAATGATCTACATCTGCCCCACGCCTTAGTTGTAATTGACTTTTAAAATTGCAAAGTAGTCCATAGAATTTGTTAAATTTAAAAAACAAGCCCTAGCAATCCCAAAATTTAAAAAATAGCCTTCGCCGCTGCCGTTCGTCGGTCGACCATCTCTGGTCAAAAAGTTTTTCACATCATCTTGAAGCTCTTCTCGTCTTTGTTCACCTCCTAAATTTTTGGGCGAAAATTCCACGTGTAAGGCCGTCAAATGCTCTGGTCAAAATTTTTAGATCTAAAAAATTATGGTCAACACTTGGGCTTCTTTCAACGGTGTTTGTCCCATTTTTGTTGCATTTTTCCTTCTTGTTTTTATTTCTTTTTCCCCCGTTTTAGCCCCTTTCATTAGTTTTTATTAGTTTTGTAGTTTATTATTCGTCTTGTTCTCGTTTGGTTTTCTTGCGTCGTTTTTGGTATTCTTCCGGTTTTTCTCGTCTTTGGTGTGCAGGATGCAAGGCTCAGGAGGATTTATTTTTTTCACGATAATGGGACAGGGAGAACTTAACTAAGTAGAGCGTCTCGTTGGCGACACACAGAAGAAAACAGAATCGAATTCGGGTTTCAAACGAGCTCGAACGAACACAAAATACAAGGTGATGTAACTAGGCCCGAGCACCCAGACCCCCACGCACAAGCGCCGCGCCGTGATGCCCGTCGCGCGTGTACTGAGACACACCTTTCCAGCCCCGCGCCGCGCCTGCCGTCGCGCCGCGGCATCACCATCTCCCCACGCCGCTGCAAGGGACGCGGCACCCGTCACGGACCTTCAGGAGATGCTGTTCCACTCACCACGCCGTGTCACCCGCCGCGCCGCGGCAGTGCAGGATCCTCGCGCCGTGCCACATCTCGCGGAGGCCGTCACGCGCATACAGAGAAGTTCAGGCAGTCCTTGCTCCGCGCCGTGAAGAAGCGCCGCGCCGCGAGCCTTCCACTCTCCACGCCGTGAAGGCCTTCCCACGCCGCGACACAGCCAGCTCCCGCGCCGTGATGCCCCGTCCTGCCGCGCCGCGAGATAACTTCCAGCACGCCGTGCGGTCCTTTTCCTCACACCGTGCCCGACTAGTATAAATAATATTTTTGGGGACTATCGATCATTATCTCTCATTCTCACGCACTCCAACAACGACAAAAACCCTACCCTCTTTCTTTTCTCTCGTTTTTCATCGTTCTTTCATATTTTTGAACGTAGAACAAGGATTTGATCTTGGATTTTGCTATTGCTTTTGGATTCAAGTTTGTTTATCGGATTCAACGTTTAGATTCATCAATCGTAAGATTTTCTTTTGACTTAATCGTTAAATATGAATTCTTGGGTTGTGATTGCTTGTGTTGATTATTCGATTATGAGTAGCTAAATCTCTATGCTAGGGATAGGGGATTGATGTTTTGAATTCGATTGCAATTAGCATGTGCGTGATTGTTCAATTTGTACGAGTTAATCTTTTACTAGGGTTTTTCAATTGTCGGGCTCAAATATTGATAATTGTTGAAGGGTGACACTTCAACTTACAATTGTTTCGATTGAATTAGATTTATTCGTGCTTGAAATTGGGAATCTGTTTGATTAGACGGTTAACCACCCTCTAGTCTACTTTAATCGACTCTTAGAACCGAAAGGGGAGGAGTCGGTCGAAATAGGCTCGTATGAACTAGGCTTGTTCGTAACTGTATTGCCTAGAAGCTAAATGAATTGTTAATTTGCCGTTCTAGTTTCTTCTCTTGTTACGAAAAGTTATTGAGAATGAGTGCTTGGACGTGTCGATTAGTCAAATCACTTAGCTGAATAATCACTTGCCCATTAATTGCAATTCGAACCAAAACGGATCTCCCCGATTCCCTAGCTACTCAAATCATAATTGTTCTTCGTTACTTGCTTTCTTTATTGCTTAATTTGAATTATCGCAGTAGTTGATAATTAAACCAAAACCAATCTTTGAGTTAGAATGTCTAGGAACTTTATTTCTTTTATTTGTTTTTGAATAAACGTATAGAATATTCTGTAAGAAATTTAATGGGCATACTCATAACTATCAGGCGGAATTGAATAAACCCTAAGCATGTAATTCTATCAGTTCATAGAATATGGATCTTTTGCATAAATTAAATTGCACATAGAACTTACAAGAATCCAGCTTATAGTCTTTCCCTGTTTTCTTAATTTGTGATGTTTGACTTGGACAGTAAGTTAGGTTAGAACATGGGGAATGTTAGTAGGAATAGGTTTGTAGGATTCCTCCTATATATACTACATGCCCCTCTCTCCCATCTCATACGAAAATAAAGTTCAATAAAGTTCTCAACATCAAGGGCTTTATGGAAAGACGAGAGACGTGGGAGAGAGAAACAATTCACAATTCATAGGCAAAAGCGAATCCGTCATTGGAGAAGATCCATGAGATTACGAGGAAGAGATCCAGATCAACATCATAGATCAAGAAAACAGGGAAAGACTATAAGCTGGATTCTTGTAAGTTCTATGTGCAATTTAATTTATGCAAAAGATCCATATTCTATGAACTGATAGAATTACATGCTTAGGGTTTATTCAATTCCGCCTGATAGTTATGAGTATGCCCATTAAATTTCTTACATGTGGTATCAGAGAATGTGTTTATGCATAATTATTTTGCCGATTAAAATTTATGGTCATGCTGCCGCAATTGTAATTATCTGCAAATCATTGCCGCTTGAATGACGAATACATGTTGAGTATGGGAAATTATTTGAGCAAGTAATTGTTTGTGAATATGCATGAGTAACATTGCTGTTCGTCTTCTGATGACATAGTTACAGAAAAGTAAAAATTGAAATAAAGTAATGATTGTTTTGAAAGCCTTTCAACCAACTGATATTGAGTGATTGGAAATTATTTGCCTTACACACGTGAGTTACCTGACAACGAATATTGTGCATTATGAGCATATTAATTTCATAAGGGACTTGTTTCAATTGCTATTTACTTTGAAACATGCTTGGTTAGATCACATTAAGGAGTAATAGTGTGAATGTATAGAATAATGCTTAAGTGGTCGGTTGGATCCTGAAAGCTTTTCTGTTGACAAGTTTTGGTTTATGAGTTATTTAAGAAATTTTTTTTGCTCATAAATTATATTTAATCGTGTTGACGGTTGAGATTAATAATAGTTTAGATAATCTCATAACATACAATCAAATAAAATATTTTCTAATTATATTATCTATGTAAAGAAACTAGTTAGTCACCAAAGTGGCCTAGTTTAATTTATGGAATAGATAATTAAATTAGATGAAATATAATTAAAACAAAATATTATCTAATTATATTATCTATGTAAGAAACTAGTTAGTCACCAAAGTGGCCTAGTTTAATTTATGGAATAGATAATTAAATTAGATAAAAGTATCAATTATTCAAATATAAGACGATGTCTTATTAATGTACCCTTATATTATAATATTTGAATAATTGATGTTATAGATTATAAACTAGGAGGACACCCAAAGGTGGGCCACGGTTTGTAATATATGACAATAAAAGAGAAATTATATTAAAGTTAGGTTAATTAGTGTGTTTGTCCAAAGATAACCACTAATTAATCACAATACCTATAATTTCTATTAAAGATTTCCTCGTAGGCATCAATCAAGTATATTATATATTTAAGTATTTGCCCAAAGGTATATTTAAATATATATTTTAAAATATTTCTGAATCCATTAATTGTCTCTCAAAGCTTAATTAAATAGCATGTATTAAAGTTTGCAGTGTTTAAATTTGGTTTTTCTGTCAATTATTATTATTGAAAAAATTCAATGGGCGGAACTTCAATGAATGGTATGAGCATATCCATTTTTAATTAGGTGCACTGAATTTGGATATACTCTAAATACTGATGAAGTGCCCACAACCATTACTGATGAGAGCTCCGAAGTAGAGGTAACTCTTCGTAGGGCATGTGAGCGATCAAATAGGTTGTGTTTGAATCTTATGAAGTTAATCATGGCGGATAACATTAAGGATGATAATGCAAAAGAATTTCTAAATAAAAATCAAGGAATTATCTCCATTTAAAATTGCGGAAAAGGTTGTTGTGGAAAGTTTCATGATCGAACTCACCACTATAAAAGTTCAACTAATTCTATTCCATCCGTGATCTCGTGACCCACATGTCCAACATATAAGTTGAACTTACAAATATGAGAATGAATGTGATAGACTCATTTATGATTCTATTCATCATGAACTCCCTACCTGCCGAGTTTGGCCAATCCTAGGTGAATTGTAACACCATTAAAGATAAATGGGAATAAGGCTATGCTGGTGCAGAAAGAGGCGAGAATAAATGAGATGAAAGAAGAGTCGATTCACTTATATCTCATGTGTGAGCCAATAATAGTAAGATAAAATGGGAAATAAAGGCAAATAAAAGGAGATTGGCTTACTTAAAGTTTTTGTAGGTCCAATCATTAAATAAATGAGGTGTTATTTCTGTAAAAAGTTAGGCCACCTCAAGAAGGATTGTCTGAAATAAAATCTTGATTCGGAAAGAAAATATACATTAAATTTTTGTATGTTGTGAATCAAATTTATTAAAGATTCCCAATAATACTTGGTGGCTTGATTCTGTGCAACTACTTATGTATGGAGTTAAACGTAGTGCACTTAATAAAAATTCCGCTCTCTTATGGCATCAAAGACTATGGTCACATATCCAAAGAAAAGTTTTGAGAATAGTGAATAATGAAACCATTTCTCATTTGGATTTTAGTGATCAAGATGTATGTATAAAATGAATTAAAGAAAAACAAACTAGCATACATTAAAGAGATCTGCCAAGAGAAGCATTAAAATCTTATAACTTATGTGCACTAATTTTTTGTGGTCTATTCAACATCCCTTCATGGGGTGATGTAAAGTATTTAATCACCATTATAAATGATTTCTCACATTATAGTTACATTTATCTACTACATGAAATGACTCAATCATTGGATTATCTAAAGATATACACTGATGAGATGGAAAGGTAGTTAGATAAATAAATAAAAGTTGTGAGATCTCCTTAGATTGGTGAATATTATTGTAAGTTCAATGAAAGAGGATAATGTCCTAGTCCATTTGCAAAAATTTCTTGAGATTTGAAATATTTGTGTGCAATACACTATAATTGAGACTCTTCAACATAATGGTGTTACTGAGAGGATGAACCGTACTTAAAGAATATGGTTAGAGGTAGGTTGAGTAATTCAACATTAACGTTTTCTATGTGGATGCATGTATTAAAGATTACTGCATATTGGATAAACAGAGTTCCTAGTAAGGCAGTTCCTAAGACACCTTATGAACTGTGGACGGGTAGGAAACCTAGTTTGAGGCACCTTCATATTTGGGGGTGTCAAGCAGAAATAAAAGTATATAATCCACATGAAAAGAAACTTATTCCTAAGACAGTCAGTGGTTATTCATTGGCTATCCGAAATGTTCTAAAGGATATAAGTTTTACAGGACTAACCATAGTATGAGAATAGTTGATTCCAGCAATGCTCGATTCATTAAAAATGATCAAGTTAGTGGGAGTTTGGAACTGCAAAGTTTGGATGTCAAAGAAGCTCGGGTTGAACAGTCCAAACCCGAGAGTCCATCAATAGTTTTTATTCATTTTGTTACAGTAACGTCATGTAACTTGGATGAATAACAAAATGATCCAAACTCACTTGATAATGAATCGGTTACTAACACTCAAGAAATTATAGAACAACCTATGGTTGATGAATCACAAACCATGAAAAGTGTAAATTCTGAAAAATTGATCAATGCCATAAAAGAATAATGGATGACAATAAAATTTGGGATTAAGTAGAATTACCTGAATGGTCTAAAAGAGTTATGTGTAAATGGGTTTTTCGAAACCAAACACGACCCTAAAGGTAATATCGAAAGATATAAAGTTAGACTTGTTTCTAAAGGTTACACCCAAAAAAGGAAGGCATTGACTACAAGGAACATTCTCTCTCGTTTAAAGAAAGATTCCTTGAGAATTGTAATGGTAATGGTGGCTCATGGTGGCTCTGTATGATTTTGAGCTTTATCAAATGGACATAAAGATCACCTTCTAAATGATAAACTTAGAAGGAGATCTAAATGAACTAATTAAAAGTTTTTTAGATCACAAGAAATGAAACATTAGTGCGTAAGTTGAATAGATTGATATATGAACTAAAACAAGTCTCTTTGTCAATGGTATCTTAAGTGTAATGATATCATCACTGCTTATGATTTGTAGAGAATACCGTAGATCGGTGTATCTACGTTAAGGTCAGTGGGAGTAGATTTGTTATTTTAGTTCTGAATGTCGATGACATATTTATAGTTGCTAATAATGTGGACATGTTGCACGAAGTAAAGTATTATCTCTCTAAGAAGTTATGAAATAAAGGATGTGGATGAAACGTCCTTCATAATTGGAATAAAAATATTCCAGAATAGATCACAAGGACTAAAAGTTTATCCTATAAAAGTTTTATTTGAAAGATAATGGATGGTTTTTCTGTATAATTCCAATTCATAAAAGGGACACATTTAGTCGAAAATAAATGTTCGAAAGGTGAAATGGAATGAAAAGTGATGGAAGAAATTCCTTAGATATAAATGATTAGGAGTCTTAAGCGAGACGAACCTGTACTAGGTTTGATAATATATTTGTTGTTGGTACGTTAAACAACTATAAAAAATGATTTTAAATGATTATGCTGCAAAGAAATTTTTAAAAGTACTTACAAGGCATTAAAGAACACATGCTAACTTAAAGAAGATCCAAATTATTGGTTATTATTGGATACTCGGATTCAGACTTTTGCTCATAATGTCTAAAGGAGCAAAATTATGGAAAGGTGGAACAAAAGTCCATCATTGCGACTTCCACGGTGTAGGGTTGAGTTTGTGGTATGCTTTGAGGCCACAAGTCAAATTTAGGGCTACGGTGCTTTATCTTAGGACTTGGAAATGTCGACATCTTGTCCAAGCCGCTACGAATTATCGCAGTATCGTAGCAATAATATTTCAAGGAATGACAAGTATTCAAAGGGTGTGAATCACATAAAATTAAAATACTTGGTCATAAAAATAGAAGTGAAGAACTAAAGTGTCATTTGAGCATTCTAGTACTACTTGCATGAAAGCGGATCCATTAAAGGGTTTATTCCCTATAGCCGTTGCAAGGCATATAAAGAAATTGGGAATAACGAATGGGGCCTTGTTGGACTGACCGATACTGAATGAAATTGCTCAATTAATGATTTTGACACTTATTGAATTCAATTAAAGATGTTTGATTCTTCACATACAATATCATCATTATAGATTGTTGATTTTATAGTATATACATAAAAGTTGGATGACTTATGGTTATGGTACGAATAGTTTGTTCCATATTAAAGTAAAGTTGAATTAGAAATGATTTGTGGTACATGGAAGGGATCATGTCGCTCGAAGACTTGTGACCGCCATGACTCGGTTAATTTCTATTTTGATTTTAGACTTATAGATATATGTATTCAATTATAAGTTTGATGAAAGGTGCGCGCTTAAAGTAGTTCTTTGGGTTTCGGCACTTATATGGTCCACAATAATAGAATAATATATAAAATATTATTACATATTCCGGCTAACCTTCCTCGTGAGACACGACCCGGTGTTCGAATCTTTAGATTCTACTCCGGAAAAATATTTACAACAAATTGGCGCCGTTGCCGGGGAGGGTTTAGGACATATTTTGTGCGCTTATTCATTTTATTTTTCGTGTTTCTTTTTGGCTTGTTGATAGGTCGAAAAATGTGCACGTTTTATATAGTTTATAGTGTATTTTTATACGCTTAATTTAAGCGCACGTTTATATTTTTCGACTTATTTATTATTTGGAGGATCCATACACATTGATATTTTTATATTTATTTTCAGCATATTAGAGTATTTTTGTGGATGGCAAAACTGTTGACGAGAGCTCAATTAGAAATTATCGGGATGCTCGAATATCGGCTCGACTAAGGCCCATTAATTCTATTGGAGCTACATGCATCTGGACAAAATTCTTGATTTTTGTGGTTCACTTAAGGTGGGCCAATGCATTAAAAAGAGTTTCAAGGAAAACACTCACGCTGGGAACTAAATGGTGTATTTATTTGGGATTATTACACAAAAGGGAACATATTTTCTTGGAGGAGTCCTAACTGGGGTGGAATTATTTGGTAAAAAAAAAGGGACTTACACGCAGCATAAGGAGGACTCATTGACGGGAATTATTTTGGGGAGGGGAATTTATTTTGGCGAAAGAAAAGGAGCCGCAGATAGAAAAACGAGAGGAGAGATACTAACGCAAGGAGAGAACGGGAGAAGGCTACACACGCGGAGGGAAGCCGCATCTGCACACGAAAGGGAGATATTTTATTCTCTCTTTTATCTATCTTTTATTTTTATTAATATGTTAGGCTAGTATTTTTATCCAGTTTGAGGGGATGTTTAAACCCTAACTTTGATTTGTCTATGGATTGAAGGATTTATTTTTATCATTGATTAATCGAGACGCCGTATTTATTTTTGTTGATGAGTTGATTCATGTTATCTATGTTTAATGTTTATGAATTATGGTGTTTGATTTAGTTTGGCCAGCTAGATTGAATATTCTTAATTTAACTGCTAGATTCGAGGTTTTAATCCGTAATTGTTATTGTCTCGTTTCATTAGTAGTAAACTAGGGGTCGTGCATCTCTAGGGTAGCATGAGCATAAGTTAAACGGTCCGAGCTTTTGCGTCCATTGCTTAGATCAATCTATTTTCCTAGTAATTAATGCTGCTAGTGTATTAAATCTAGAGAGCTTATTCTAGGTTGTCCGCTAGTTAGGTTTAGTCGAAGAGCCTATTTCGATTAAATATTCGGTAAGGGAAAATTCGGTTAACAGAGCTTGTTGTTAGCTAGGGTTGGTAATTCGTTAGCAATTTAGAGAAAGCGTCAAAATTAATTAACGGTAGATTTAGATTGGGTGATAACTGAACCAAAAACTGGACTTCTCTTATTTTATTAGATTTTTATTTATTTTCTTATTGTTATTTTTATTTTTATAAAACCAATTCCCCCCATATTTTATTGCTTTCCTAGTTTAATTCAATTAATACGAGATTGTCACAATTTAATTCCTGCTCCTCGTGGGATCGACCCTTACTCGCCGCTACTACTAGTTAGTAGAGGTTTGTTAAGGAAAAATTATAAATTTAAATTTGCCGTGTTGCGACGCGCGGTCAAATTTTGGCGCCGTTGCCGGGGAGTGGTGCAATTGAGTTGTGATTGTTTTAGTGTTAATTGAATTAGGTAGTTAGATTAGTATTTATTTTATTATTATTTTTTTTTTCTTTTCTTTGACTCTTTTAATCCCCCTATTTTTCTTTTTCCTTTTGTTTTCTTTTACAGGTGGTACTTGTTATAAATGGATGCGTATTGGAGCCCGGAATGTGCTTACGCTTACGATTCATATTATGAAATGAAAAAGAGGGAAATAAGAGACCAACATCGTGAGGCTAGGATGTCGGCTATGATCCAAGAAGCCATTGAGAGTGTTCGTCAAGTTCTAAGGAAACCATGTCGTCTGTGTCATACCACACGTCACGTCACCGATGATTGTCCACTTTTGATCGAGAGGTATGGTGCACGCAGAGCTACCGAGAGAGATTGGCTTAGACAAGACGATTGGGCGTATTCAAATTTCAATAGGGGCCATTACAGTTGGGGAGATTGTGGAAATTCATTCTATGAAAATCCACGATATTCTCGACCGTATGAGCCTACTTATGAGCACGACGAATCTCAATTCCACTATGGAGGCTCACAATATTTTTCAGAACTTTCGCTTGAACAAGAGACTAGTCCATCGTTGATGAAGTTACTTGAAGAGTGTCAAAATTCTTTGATGGCTAGTAGCAAAACGATTGGTGATCTATTGAGCGAATTGGATGCCCGAGCCAAGAGTCGGCTAGTCGAAGCCAGCCACGATGATGACGGAGAGCTTAGGATGAGCAGCAACACGGAGCTTGAGGTGCTGGATGAAGTTAGCTTTGAGCCGATAAACGATCGAAGCGACGAAGAGAATGAAGAAGAAGGCGATGAGGAGCAAATTTTCGCTGTTACCGGCCCCCCCGATAAAAACCTGGTAGCATTTGCTACTGCTATCGGGGCCCCCGATAACAGCCCACTCGAAGGTGACAATGACGTAAAAGCTCCGACAATTGCCCCGAGCATGACTGACAATCAGTCTCTTCTATTCGAGGTCAAACAACCAGCAATCGAGCACGCTGAAAATCAAAAGCCTTACATCCTGGAGGTAGTAGAGATTTTTCCTCTTATCTATGAGCCCGGGCTAATCTTTTACCATGATCATTTGCCACCAAGAAGAAAAGATCCGGTCAAGCACCCGACACCGGACGAGGGGATCTTTCATAAGCATGGAGCTGCAAGGTTCATGCCTCCTTTGAGGCCACCTATGAAGCCGCCATGGACCGCTTGAAGAAAGCGGAGCAATAAGTCGAGCCAACGACAATAAATAATAGCGCTTGTTGGGAGGCAACCCAATGGTGTGCGACGTGACTTCTTCTCTTGATAAGGTGAACTCTTTCCTTTTACTTTGTATTTTGTTCTCTTATGTGCAAACTCTAAGTTTGGGGAGATTCATTAGAGTGAGATATATTTGTGTGAGTTGTTGAGTTGTGCTCTATTTTATTTGTTAGAGTATATGTTACTTGTATGTGGAATTTCGCAATGATGATGTGAGAGCCTTTGTTGGAATATTATGCTAGTTATGATGACTTGGGTTAATGATTTCTGGTTAAATTCTTGAAGTGTTGTCATTTGAGGGACAAAGGCATGACAGTTGATATTTATTTGTTTTATTCGTAGTGAGTTGGTCTTGAACTGTTTGTATTCTTGAAATGTGCTGGTGACTATTCTGCTTGATGTCGATTGTGTGAGGTAACTTGATGTGGAAAGTTAGGAGTTGATTGTCTCAGAAAAAAAAAAAAAAAAAAAAAGAATGGTAGTGTGAATAATGAATGTGGAGGAAAA
>BKCP01011626.1:302479-326005 GCA_008636005.1 Striga asiatica | reverse complement strand
GATTCATCAATCGTAAGATTTTCTTTTGACTTAATCGTTAAATATGAATTCTTGGGTTGTGATTGCTTGTGTTGATTATTCGATTATGAGTAGCTAAATCTCTATGCTAGGGATAGGGGATTGATGTTTTGAATTCGATTGCAATTAGCATGTGCGTGATTGTTCAATTTGTACGAGTTAATCTTTTACTAGGGTTTTTCAATTGTCGGGCTCAAATATTGATAATTGTTGAAGGGTGACACTTCAACTTACAATTGTTTCGATTGAATTAGATTTATTCGTGCTTGAAATTGGGAATCTGTTTGATTAGACGGTTAACCACCCTCTAGTCTACTTTAATCGACTCTTAGAACCGAAAGGGGAGGAGTCGGTCGAAATAGGCTCGTATGAACTAGGCTTGTTCGTAACTGTATTGCCTAGAAGCTAAATGAATTGTTAATTTGCCGTTCTAGTTTCTTCTCTTGTTACGAAAAGTTATTGAGAATGAGTGCTTGGACGTGTCGATTAGTCAAATCACTTAGCTGAATAATCACTTGCCCATTAATTGCAATTCGAACCAAAACGGATCTCCCCGATTCCCTAGCTACTCAAATCATAATTGTTCTTCGTTACTTGCTTTCTTTATTGCTTAATTTGAATTATCGCAGTAGTTGATAATTAAACCAAAACCAATCTTTGAGTTAGAATGTCTAGGAACTTTATTTCTTTTATTTGTTTTTGAATAAACGTATAGAATATTCCGGCTAACCTTCCTCGTGAGACACGACCCGGTGTTCGAATCTTTAGATTCTACTCCGGAAAAATATTTACAACAAACGGCGACCCACCAAAATTCGATGACAACTCCAGACTCCTCGCGATGTCGCGCACCAGACGACGTCCACCATTTCCGAAAGCGGTGACTTTTTTGGACGTCTCCGCCTGCTACGGCCTCCTGCAGTTTTGCCTCCGCGTCTCCTTCTGGCCACAGCCCCCTCCGAATGCCTCCCGCCCTTCCTCCTCCTAACCCACGACGTAGCCTTCGTCCGTTGCTATCCCCACTCGAGTTCGAGTGCAACCTAAACACCCACGACGAGGGCAGGCCCTGCCCGCTCGAGCCCCCCGTCGTCCTCCATGACTCCATCTCCGAACAACGTCTTTTCGAGCTCGACCTAAGCAACAATCGATTCGTCAACGGTTTTTCGAGGGTGGACGGGACACTGAACGAGATGATAAGCTTCTCCTCAAACTCCGAAAAACTGATCGAGCTCCAGACCCTCGACGTTTCTCAAAATTTGGGAATTAGGATTATTGGAATTAAGGGGAGAGAATGGTGAGGTGTCATTTTTTTTTTTTCACCTGGTAGAATTAAAATCCACATTAAGCTGCCACGACACTGCACGTCAGATTAAACAAACGCTAAGTCACACCACATGACTTTTTTTATTCAATGTGCATATAAAAAAGACCACAATTGATTAAATTGTCAAATTATTATACTCAGTTTGAAAGTGGTGAATAACGGGATAAAAAATGAGACTTTGACGGTTTGACCAAATTATAGGATCAATTTTAAATTTTAGCCTATTTTATTTATATTGTTTTGTTGTATACAGTCTCCTTCTATTGGAGTCTGTAGTCTCCCTAGTAAAGTGTGTGTCTCCCTTGTGGAGATTATTTGTGTTGTACTGTAGTTTTTATTTAGTTTCTTTNTTTTTTTTTATTTAAGAAAAAAAAAAACCATTTTGGCGTATTCAAGTAAATGCTTTTGAATTCATTTGCAATTGAATAATAAATGGAATGAAACCATACTAAAATTGTAGTTTGTTTACTCAATATTTTTCATATCTTACATCCGTGCGTATGAGTTTGTACATGTAAATGGTGGTTTATATGCGTTTGTAGTAAAAGAAAACATTACGTACACACTTTTAAGTTTTCTGCTTATTACTCTCTCCCACCATTATTCATGTGGTCCTCTTTTTGTCGGTGGTCCTTTACTCTTTTGTAATTTGTACTCCCGAGTTGATCCACTCTGTACTTCATACTTAGATAATGGGCGAAATATTATCACAATATAGAAGATTATTGTTTTGACATTTGTAGAAATTGTTAACTTTCACAATTTATTCCTTTAAAAGGACAAAAAATTGTCACAAGCGAACGTGTTTTCTAGTCAATTTGAAATGTTCAAAGCAATAATGCCACAAATATTTCATTTTGGGGCATTGATCTAGACATGGTAAAATAAGACATGATAATAAAGAGATATTTACTAGGCTAGCCTAAGAATATTATAATGTGATAAAATGATAAGGATATTAAAAAAAAAAATGAATAAAATATATCCAATGATAAATCAATTAGCAAAAAGATTTACAAACTACCAACTATTTTAAAACGAAGGGAGTATTTGTTTTATAATTAAATACATTTTGTAATTAAATGTATTTTAATATTATATTTGTGTGGGTACATTTTTATCTTTATTTTTATTTATTTTTTTTCTTATGAAATGGATAATGTCATGATATTTGATTTAAACCAATGCAAACGGCGACGATTTGCGACACCATTGGTCGTTATGGTCCAATCGAACGTGGCACACTTTTATGGTTAACGTGTAAAGTCGAATTTGATTAAAAACTACGTTTTTGTTTTCTTTTTGTTGAAAATAAATTAAAAAAAAAAAGGTTTAGACAGCACAAACACGCACAACCAATAATTAATATTACACCCACTTACGTAAGGATTTGAATCGCAAGAATTTAATAAAAAATTACATCGTTTGAAACAACATATATTTTTATTATTTTTTCTCACAATATTATCAATTCAATTTAAAAGTAAAAATTATTGTATTACACATCTACCAACAAAAAAATATTATGCACCCACTAAATATAATACTATATATTTATGACCTTTTCACCAAAACCAATGTTTCGAGTAAACACATAATAATCTATGTGGGGTCATCTAATTTTATTAATTTTTTTATTTGTCCAGTCACCAGTCTTGAATAAAGGCGTAATTATCCATTTCTCCATGGAGAAGCTGAGTCAGCATTATCCGAATTATTGGAAGTCAATATCGAGACTTTAGGAGAAGACAAATACAACAAGACATGCGCCCAATTGGTTAAAAGATAAATAAAAATTACATTAAAAACAATAATTACTCAACCATCGTGATTGATTAAGGTAAAAAAATGATTATAAATTGTTAAAAAATAATTTTGAGAAGAATTGTATACCATTGTTGAAAGTTAAAATAGTTCATATGAACAATAATTGATATACCAATAATGCTACTTTAACAAGTCAAACTGAATTGATGAATGGACAAAAATTATGTTGATGTATAGTAAAAATTGATATTAAAGATAACTAATACAATACTCGTGTACTACACGATGTTGAGTTAATAAATATATGATAAAAGTTAATGCTAAATTAATTTTTTTTATTTAAAAATTTTGATGGACTAATTGATAAAAAAGAAAAAAAGAGGAATAGACAGTGAAAGTGATTTGTAAATCGTAATTTAGGAAATAAATATGAGAGAAAATTATAATATGGTAAGATTGATACTTGTCCAAACTAAGAAGGAAATGTGTATTAAAAAAAAATAACAAAAATTAAAAATACACTTATCAAGTTTGAAAAAAGTTATTTATGTCTAATATCAAGCCTAACTTCAGAGCACACTGAATATATAAACAACATTGCGAAGTATAGATTTTCGTCATCCGAAGCGTGAGAATCTGTCACTTAGGCTCAGTATATTTTGAATTAATATATAGGAAGAGGAGTTAGGTATGAAATAATAAACTTATATGTATTGTGTCAAAATTAATGTTATTATTTATGTTATTGTAGCATGAATAATCATTAATACTATATCATTTGTATAACACAAGATTCTTGTGTGAGGTAATCTAACGGTTAGGTGGGTTGACCTGTCATTTTTTTAACAAAATACATAATTATAATAAAAAATATCGTACTTTAATTTATATTGTTTTGCAAAGCATGATATTTCAGTTTCATGATATATATATATATATATATATAAGTTATGTTTATCCAACAATTAAATCTTCCTAATACCAAAAACAAATAGTCATTAAATGCTCAGAAAAAAAATATTTGAACAATTTTTTAAAAGATATAAGTGTAGAAACATTTTAAATACAAAAAGTATACAATAATGTTGACACAAGTATAGATAACTGATATAGCCATACACATACAGGGAGAACCAGAAAAATAGCCGAGTATGCTTAGGTCGAGGAGTGACCTAAGGGCCGAGAGCATGTCGAGTTTGATTATGAGGACGAGCTAAGGAGATGAAGGTTACCTAAGTACTTAGAGTAACATTACCATGACCTACGAACTAGCCGTGTATGCTTAGGTCGAGGAGCGACCTAAGGGCCGAGAGCAGGTCGAGTTTGATTATGAGGACGAGCTAAGGAGATGAAGGTTACCTAAGTACTTAGAGTAACATTACCATGACCTACGAACCCTGCAATGCCACGTCGCATGAGCGAATTAACAAGTATAGTGATGTGACAATGCCAGAGCGACGACCTGATGAGGTACTACTTCGGCAAGAAGCAGACTTGTAGAAAGATGAAGGTGACAACTAGAGCTCAGCAACAACTCATTTAAACTAATCCATAAATAATAAGAAAGAATCTAATGATGACTCAAAGGTGATTATGATAAAGATAAGAACAAACCTCGGGCAGCCGGTCAGGCTGACCGCGGGTAACTCGGGTAGACCGATTCGGGCAGGTATTCTCCTATAAAACGGGGGTGAGGTACAACTGCAACTCTTCTTCTACACTCTATACATTCAATACTCTACTTGCAGAGCTTATACCTTTCATCTTTTGAGTACTGACTTAAGCATCGGAGTGCTAACGCTGGGAATCCTGTTTGGCACTTTTTGCATGTCTCAGTTGTTCATCGACGATCCGAACTTTTGTTTGTCGGTTCAGTCTCGACTCGGACCCCTGGCATATCAATAATGCTTATTCGAACACGGTAGATTCAATCCTACCGGTGAGGTGGATTTTTTACCATTATATTACACACATACTTACATTACATGAATATATGTTTATTCAATAGTAAAAAACTTGTTCTGACCGGTAGGTATAGAATTTACATTTGAACACAATATGTGTGAAAAGGTCCAAGTACATCCAAAATCGCGTGACATTACGAAATTCATCATCTCTCTATAGTTTGTATTGTAAAATTATCAAATCTTGGAAGCTCTACTTAATCTATAATATAAAGTGTGAAAATTTTTACATAATTATATATTATATTGTAGAATAACCCCAATCCTTATTTATTTCATCGCTCCCATCATCTTCAATCCACGTAATGCAATCTCTGAAATATAATAAAAGTACAACGGGGATCATTAATGCAAACATGTATGGTGGTCCCATGCATGAGTTGGAAATATGGAGCAATAAATTAGTCTATGTAAAGTGTCCTTAATAGAAACTATATAGCCCGTGCGATGTATGAGACAATAACTACACGTTGCGATGCGATAAATTCAAGTTTATTGATTTTTTTTCCTTAATAAATTTTTTACTAACTAGTAATAACGGCAAGTAAGGATCGATCCTACTAAGAATAGGGATTAAACTGAGATTATTTTTATATTAATCGAAATAAACTAAAAAATAATAGGGGGATTGATTTTCTAAAATTCTAAACAAATTATGAAATGCCTTCTCTAACTTGTGAATTACGAGCGTAGCTAACAACAACTCTGTTAATTGAATTTTTTTCTTATTAAATATTTATGCGAGATAAGCTATTCGACGAAATCTAACTAATGGATAATCCATAATAAGCTTTTTTTTTTTAACAAAAACTCCATAAAAGAGACTATAAACTCCCACACAGGAGAATTAAACTCCATTCCGGAGAATAAACTAGACATTGTTGGACTAATCCATAATAAGCTTGAATCCTCTTCTTTTTCCTATGCAAGGTTGATTTCAAGTTTTCGAAGTCAATCCACGCAAAATAAATATACACGGACAGAGAGATAAAATTATAATTTATATAAGATCGCCCAAGATTGTCTATTAAAATTAAAGGAAGAAGTTAATTCTGACGATAAATAAAATGTTTATAAATATATAAAGTAATGATAAGGATAAATAAAATTTTAAATATTTAAATAATTTAATTTCCTAAAATATTTTGCAAACTTCATACATTTTTAAATAAAATTTTGGATTTCCTAATATATTTTGCATATTTTATATTGTTGTTTGATGGAACTATTCATCACCCTCCAATAATTTATTACTAATATACTGTATATATATATATGTGCACTATTTATTAATTAGTAAATAATAATTTAATATAAAATTAGTATAATAAGAGCAGTATAATAAGAGCAGTAAAATTAGTTTTTTAATCATAATCGATTTTTTTGTTATGTTTTTTTTTTTTTATTTAATATTAATTTCAAGAGTAAGTCATTTGTAAAATATGAATAGTTTTGGTAATTATAAGTAATAGTCTTTCTTTTTTTAAAAAAAAAACCTATAAATCGGACCTTTAATCAAAGCTTATAGCTCGCTCGGGCTCGGCTCAACTGGCTCGCAAGGACGAGGACGAGAACCACCAGGTGAAATCTTCGAAGAAATTTTCGCCGGTGCAAGGACGAGAATTTTTCGTTTTTTTGGCCGGGGTGAAATGGGCGGGATGCGATGTGACAGCATCTATTGTGTATCAGTGCAGATGTTTCACAGCTGTCCAACAGTAATTTGGTTTTTTGGTTTTCCAGTCATATATATAATAAGGAGAATTTGGAAGAAGACAATATTTATAAGTTCAATTCCAGCTAACGAAAAATTCATGTCAAATTAGCATATTTCATGTCAAAAGATGTTAGCACATAAATGTATCTTCGTGTATAGCCTAAAAGAAAAAATAAACAGTACATATCAATGACATTCGTACTTCCACCTTGGCAACGAGATGGCATGCAAATCAAGGACCTTCGAGCACAAACATCACATAAAAAAACTACCCCATCAAAAGAATACTTAAATAAATTAAAAATGATCATCACCGACCTACGAGCACAAACATCACATAAAAAACTACCCCATCAAAAGAATACATAAATAAATTAAAAATGATCATCACCTCTTGTCTCAGCATTGCACCGCAAGTCATGGAAATCTAACTAACCACGCAAGCAAGCAACGCATTCTGCAAGTACGCCAAACCAGATTTTCAGGGGAAGAAATCCTTCATATGGGGTCATTTCGGCGTGCTCAAGCAAATGTTCAATTGGCTTGGCATATTTTCTTTTTCCTTTTACATAGTGATTGTTTAATTACCATAATTAATCACAATTCACCTTAATCAATGGACATTATGGTCAAACAAAACAATCTACAACATTACACTCTTTGTTTTCACTCCTTTTCAAAAGGCTTTTAATTTTAAATTTTGATATTTTATACTTATATTTTCTCTAACTTCTATAGCATTTATAAAAGTTTACGATTTTTTATTTAATTGTACAAATAAAAATGATAAGATATAAGTAAACTTAAATTGACAATTCAAATTACACAATCACAGATTACAAAATGAAATACAACATTGCAGAAAAAATAATCAACAACAATAATAAAAATCCCTATTAAATGCATCATTTTGTTGTCATTTGATCCTGCAAATAATGATATGGTAGTTGAAATTAAAAAACTAACAATAAAACAATATTATTATGGTTAGGTTTTGCTTATTATTGATTCATGAAACTAATCTATTACTTTATACAAAACAATAAAACAATAATTATGGTAAATGATGATTTTTTAAATACATTACATTAGAATCATGTATATTATATTTTAATTTCAGGTCATTAAAAAAATTAAATATCATAATATTAAATTGGAATCATTTAAATATTGTATTTCCTTTTGTTCTTGTTTTTGGGTATCACTAATATTGATAAGGCAATATTTGAGTTAAAACATAAATGTTTCCTTTGAATTAATTATTTATGTACTGACGCATACATAGTCATTTAATTTATTTAACTCTTTTAACCGCCGGTATTTATAAATTAACTTAGAATTTCTAAAATTTATTATTTATTCAAGTTTTATTAATACTCTTACGTATCGAATTTAGTTTAATCTTTAATTTGGAATTCTTTAATTTAGCAAATTGTGTTTTATTATCGAGTATGGAATAAATCTCGATCTCGGATCGATCTCTCGAGTAAGACGGTTCGAAATCTAGATTCGATGTTGATAGCACACAAAAGCAAATTAACTCCTAAACACTCTAACCACGATTGATTTGTAGAAATATCTAAAACTAATTAGAACTTGAAAAGTGAATAAAATAATAACAATTAAAACGCTAGAGAATTAGAAGAGTTTTTATGGGTCGGGAAGTTTCATCGAACCTAAACTATGTTGAATGCATATTCGTTCGGTTACGTGATTCTACAAGCCTACACGTCTAGAGGTATATGTTCAATATCTTTTGGTAATTAGAGCACATACATAAACGATAAACTCAAGTAACGCATAGACAATACTTTTACGAACAAGTTTACTCTACACGAGCCTAGATCGAACAACTACTCCACTCTCAGTTCTAAAAGTTGTTTAAATAGATTAGAAGAAAATGTTCACCTCATACGGGCCTAAATTCCATACCCATCCCCTTTCGGTTCTAAAAGTCATTTACCTAGAAGATGAACTATTAACAAATCCTAATATTCAAGCAACTCGCATAGATTGAACAAAGCACATTCAACCCGGAACAAGAATCAACGTCCCTAACCTTAGGTGAATGAATTATCTCATTCTTGGATTTAATCCCATGTTAATCAGATTAAATAACATAAAACCAATCAACAATAATAATAATGTAGAATTGAAAACTTACAATCGGGTTAGGAATTGCAAGGGTTTGATCCCCATGTCTTTATTTCCATCAATCTAAGCATGGGAGAAAATAAAAGCGGAAAAACAATCCTAAGAAACTATTTACAAATTGATTATTGGAGTGTCACCCTCCAAGATCAAGAATCAAAAGGGAAAGATGTTCCCCAAGTAAGAAAAACTTAGAAAAATGAGTTCTGAAAGTCTTTTTAACCCTGGGCACGAGTCCCCAGAAAATAGGATTCAAAATCAAACTACAATTATGTCTAAGTGCATTTTTGAACTTCTGGCGTCGCGGGCACGAGACCCGCCGCAGGAGCGACGCTCCCAGGTGTCGAGGGTGCGAGGTTGGGTAGGCCTGCCAGGTGTCGTGGGCGCGATGCGCCGATGCTCGCGGGCGCGACGCCGAAAACGGGGTTGCGAAAACGTGCGACGCTCTGTGCGATGTGTGTGGAGTCCTGGGCGCTGTTTGCGGGTGTGTTGCGTGAAATGCACGAGTCTGCTCGGGATGCTGCCGGAGCGCGTTGGTCAGCTCGGGAGAGGCTTGGGACGAGCTGGGCAAGGTTTGGATGCACGAGTGCAACTGTTAGCCGGTTGTGCGTCTCGGGCTCTTATGAGCTCATCCAAACTCAAAATTGAGTTCCGTCTTTTGTTACTCATCCCCGACACAGCCTTCTAGAGAATTATACTCTCATGACTGGGACGACCAATTTCTCCTTAGTTTGGTTGAAATTCTAATACTCGATCGACGCTCTGAACTTGCACACCTCTAACGACAAGAAAAATACGCGAATACAGGAAAAACAAAAGAAAACATAGAATAATCCAAAATAAAAGAAACACGCGATAAACCACTAAATGAACCTAAAATCTAAGAAAATACCCAAAATGGGAGAAAAATACAAGCAAACCAATAACGAAAATAACAACAAAAATAGAACAAACCATTTTCGTTCTGTATTTTTGGGTTCAAAGATTGGTTTTGTTACCAACTAATTTTCTTCAATTCAATTATTGTTTTTAACCAAAGGTGTACAGATTGTTTGGATTAGAATACAAGAAGCTCGAGAGGACTCCATCTGCTTGTCAGATCAAGTGTCGCCTTCACAAATTAGAAAGACGGGAGTGAGCGCCACTCTGTCCTACGCCGCCGCCCCGCTGCACCCTTGTTCCGTGGTCCAAAGGCAAAGACAAACTTAATTGATGCTTGTTGATGGTTTGATTATGATATAATGATATATTTTCTTAGTTTTGATTTTATTATAATTTATATTCCGTATATGTATAGTTGATCATGTTTCAGTTCGAATGCTTGATTTATTCATGATATTGGAGATTAATGTTTAGTTGATGTTTATTAATTATTTATGTTTGATACATGTTAAATGAATTTTTTTTTTATTTGCCATATTATGAGATTTAATAACACAAACCTATAATAAACTATATGTAAATTATACATAAATTTATAAAGGAAAAAGCTCATAAATTTACAATAAAAATGTATTCTTTATATAAAATTATTTTTTCTAAAAGGTTGCATTTAAGAAAAACGTTGCAAAAGTTTAGGTAGAGATGTAAATCGGCCTTTATTTCATCCTATGAGTAAAAATATAAAGATAAATACGACTGTATTTGGTAAGAATATAAGCTAACTTATAACTTATTTGATTAGTTTATAAGTTTCTTCTATTTAGATAAGCTTGATTTGATAAAACGGGCTTTTTTAAAAAACTCAACCTTATCTTATAAACTTCTTTTGATAACTTTTCAAAGAAGTCCATTGAAATTTTTATTTCAGTTAGCTCATCAGCTCATTTTACCAAACGCCCTTTATCCATGATTTAGAAAATTGGACCGGACAGTTGACATGTGCGGTTTGCTGGAATGAACCGGTTGCTAGCGAACCAGTCAAAACCTGGTAGAACCGGCCAAAAATCGGTCACATTGGACCGGTTTGAACCAATCTAGTTTTTTTTTCAATATATTTAAAATAAATAAAAAAGTACATATTTAAATATAATGGATACTTATAAGTTATTATTAGTTAGTTTAAGTATTTGAATGCTTTAAATTAGCTTAATTTTTTATTAATAAATTTTTATATATAAACATTGTATATGGTTAAAAATACTAGTAAGTAATAAATTTAATATCGTTCCAACCGATTCAACCACTGGTCGGACCAATGAAACATTGAACCAGTAGTATGTTCGATGACCGATTCAGTTTTTAGAACCTTGTTTTCTCATATAAGCTAACTTTGCACTCTTGCTTCATAAGGTATCAATTATAAGTTCGAAATTCACTTATACTTTTGTGTAGAAGAACATAAATCCACCTATCTAAAATTTATGTCGGGTTGCCATTGTCTAGTTAGTTGTTGGGCTATGTATTTAGAGAGAGTTGATAGTTGGGCCAACTGAGAGCTGAGATACTTTTTTTAAGTGGGCCTACTTAGTGTTCTAGCCTCACTTAAATTATAGGCTTTGGGCTTAATTAATGTTATTGGCCTACTCAAAATATAAAAATATTTATCTTGACATATATATACCCAAAGCCTACCATTTTTTATTTTTTGCACCAATCTATATCTATATCTATATCTATATCTATATCTATATCTATATCTATATAATAGATCAATTTTTATTACCATAATTGCTATGAATTTGGGCGGAAAATTTTTTCGTCCATATTTGACATTTAATTAATATTTTTTTGTTAGCAAATCTCATGCATGAAAAAATATATTAATTTTTATACACTCAATGACTATTACTCATTAACTAAAAATTGTCTTAAATTGAAATTTTGACCGTAGATTTATTAGATATATTTTCAATAAAATCTTATGTTAATTTAATAGTAATTTATTGACACAATTCAAAAAATTATTATGGAAATTGATTTGATTAAAAATATTATCATCAATGGTTGTAGGTATTAATTTAATTAATTATATTCATTATTCAGAAGTACTTAAATATTTAATAAAATAATCAGAATAACTATGTTTAAATCATAATAACTTAATAAATAATTTAAAATATCAATAAAAGTTTCAAAAATGTAGTCAATTTAACTATAAAAAGGTACATCCCCATTGAATATATCATATACAGTGATAATACTATTGAAAATTTAAATAATATACTAATAAAAATAAAATTTAATGGTCGGGTGCAATTCAGAATTATAAATTTTATCTTAGAAGTATCTATGTACATGAAAAACTATTCAATCTTTAAAAATATTTTTATTTTTCTTATATACTATTTTATAAAAGATTATAATTTAATAAAAAGACAATGTATAATAATTTAGATTATAAAATTTGGTAATTTTGGAAATATATAATATATCTAAATATTCGAATAGATACTATGTAACTCTTTATATAGGTTAAAAAAATAAATTAAATAAATAAATATATATAAAAAATAGAAACGTAAAAATAAAATAGATAACCATAAAAAAATTGTGTGTTGCATAAGGATTAAAGTTACTAAAAATTAAAATTTATTTATCAAAATTTTTAACATTTAATGCACTTAATAATTATAGCGGAAGATAAACATTATGGGATAAACATTGGTCCATTATCAAGCAATGCACAAATTATGAATTGCTAAAAAAATATAATACTATGATCAATGACAAATTTATAAGTATATACAAGTAATTTGTATGCAAATATCATATGATCTTATATATTTATAATATTTTATAAACTTATAAATAATAAAATTTATATATTAAATAGTCAAAAACTACAAAAAAAATATAAAAATAGAAATTAATAATAATAGTAAATAAATAAATGTTATATTATTACTGAATAAAATATTGTAAAAAACATGATTTAATATTATCTTAAATAATATTATAATATTTTAATAAAAAATACATTTTATAATGCACCCCGTGCAATTCGCACGGTATCAACACTAGTGACTTGTGAAAACCCAAAAGTAACTTCTGAATTTCCAAAATCTAACCGCCCTCTTCGTAACTTGTTTTTAACCTTTCTACCCTTTTTCTTGCTTTAATTAATGGAGATCATTATGGCTCATGTCAGAAGAAAAAACAATAAAGGTAAAACAAAAAACTGGCAGCATCTCAAAAATCTCGTGTATTTTAGTACTGCTCGAGTGCGTCATTCGAACCGTCCTTCGAAAAGTTTCCACCTCTGGCAGCCATGGCCGCGGCTTTGGAGTGCTGGTCGAGCCGGGCAAGCACCGATGAGGACATGGTAGAGCAGGTTCTGATGCGAACCAACAACAGATCCGAGTGCCCGCCGGAAAACAACCCCTCCTCCTCCTCATCTTCCGCATCTGCCGCCGCCGCCGCCGCCGCCCTCCGGGAGTCCTCGGCTTTCCAGAAGCGCTTCCAGAGGCTGAGCCGCAACGTATCGGAGGCCATTGCTTCGCTTAAGAACACTCTGAACCTCGATTCGCCTCGTGAGCCGCCGGTTTCCGGCCCCTCCGGCTGCCGGAGGCACGTGTGGGGAAGTGTGGTGCGGAGCTTGACGCAGCTGTACCCCGGCAGCCAGCTGCCCGAGAAGTTGGTCTCCAATATCCGCAAGCACTACGATTCCTTGCCCCTCAGGTGAGTGCGAGCAGTGATTTTGTCTTCATCTCCTTTTCCCCAAAGTGTTTGAAACGAAATGCCCTCTTATTTCAAAATTTTTGTTTTCCTGCCTCTGATTGATTAGCTATGCACAAGCTGGATTTGAAATGAAAGATGTATTTCTGCACATAAAATTGATAGAACAAGCATCGGCTAGTGACCAGCCAGCGATTATGATCCAGGATATGTCGGATGAAGAAAGAAATGTGAATGCGAATGTGTTTAAGCTTACATTTGCTTGTAACTCTGCTATTTCATGGCCATCCATGTCAGGGACATTAGACAGTTCTTCAATTTGCTGCAAGAAGTTGCAGATCTTTGAGAAGAAAGGGTTCACTCTTGGAGTTGTTGTGCTGTCAGTTCATTCGGGACAGGATAAGACGATCAGAACCCAGATCGAGAATGCACTTAAAGCAGCATTAAAAAGACCGAAAAACAATCCCATAAAGCTTCCCTTCGGACTCTGTGGATGCCAAGATCAGAGGACTAAAGGGAGAGATCCAGTGGCCATTGACGAAGATTGCAGTGCTGATAATAACAACAGGCATGGAGGAGAGAATTCAGAATCAATCCCTAGGTTAATCATGCCTTTGCCCGATGACTCGATCGTGGTTTCTGTGGATGAGTGGCAAACCGTGACTTCTGGTCGAGATGGGATCGGGGGATGGTTGCTAAATCACGATGCTGTTGAAATTACAGATTCGATTGGGCCAAATACATTCAAGGGGATGTATAAGGGGAAAAAAGTGGGGATCGAGAAGCTGAAGGGGTGTGATAAAGGAAATGCTTATGAGTTTGAGCTGAGGAAAGATTTTTTGGAGCTGATGACCTGCGGGCACAAGAATATCTTGCCTTTTCATGGTGTTTGTGTCGATGAGAATCAAGGGTTGTGTATCGTGACTAAGCTGATGGAGGGAGGATCGGTTTATGAATTGATTCTGAAGAACAAAAAGCTTCAGATGAGAGATATTCTGAGGATCGTGATGGATGTTGCGGTGGGAATCAAGTTCTTGAACGATCATGGAGTCGCTTATCGGGACTTGAATACACAGAGGATACTGTTGGATAAACATTTGAATGCTTGCTTAGGGGATGTGGGAATAGTTGCGGCTTGCAATAGTGTTGGTGAGGCTATGGAGTATGAAACTGATGGTTATAGGTGGCTAGCTCCAGAGGTTTGTTTTCTTGTTTAAAATTTGTTTGTTACATTTTGTTAACTCTTAATCATGGCAATCTTTTCTTAATACATCTTTCTCGGTGGCTCCTTTCTGCTGAATTAAATTGTGCCATATGATGTTTGTTAGAATCTCTTCGAGAGTATAATGGGTGATTAAAGTAGAGACTGAACACTTTAGGATCCTACCAGCTCAATGAGTAGCTTAATGAGCAAGCCAGAATTACCATGACTTGTGCTTCAACTAGTTTCTGAAGCATTGGGACTATATTTTAGGGCTTCTTCAGAAAGTGTTAGATCAAAGAAAAGAGAATTGTTTTTGGTTTCTTGATGTCATGGTTCTTTCCAATTTTATTCTGGTGAATCACTTATCAATTTTTATATTGTGCTCCCTAGTTGAAATATATATATTTCCTTTTATTTTCTTTTCTTTTTCGTTTGGAGGGGGATCATAGTTGAAATATACATTTTTCCTTTTATTCAGAAAGTGAGGTTTAATTTGTTGCCATGAAAACTGTTGCTTCTTGAATTATATCTTGCTATATTCCTTCAGGCCATGTTCAGAAAGTGAGGCTTAATTGTTTTTTGCCATGATTTGTGTTGACATGATGAGGTTTCTTACTTTTCAGCACCGTTGCAATAATTCTGTTAGCAAATGCTGTCAAAAAGGTTGGAATTCTAATATTTTACTTTAATAATGGAGGCATTTGTAATTATGTGCATAATCAAAATGTGTAATATGTTGCGTTGTCTTGTGTAATGTGTTTCCCTCTAGAGCCCATTGTGTATCCCAAAGATTTGTTTATTCTTAATCTGCACTAATCATCTACTAAACAATCTAGTGGTGGATTTGGGTGGTGTTTGAGTGGTTCCCATGTTGTTTTTTAGTTAATTTGCTTACACAATTTCATGTTTTACACTGACTAGTTCATTGCATATCGAGTGATGCTGCATTATGTATTATTTTCCCTTTTCTTAGTCAAGCTTGTTAGTCCTTCTCCACTAGCTAATGGTATTTGTGGAAATAACATCTCTCTCTCTCTCTTTTTTTTTTTTCCCTCCGGAAAATGTAATCCAATTAAGGTTCTGTCTTATAAACACAGATAATCTCGGGTGATCCAGAAAGTGTATCCGAGACATGGATGAGTAACTCATATAGTTTCGGGATGGTATTATGGGAAATGGTGACTGGAGAGATAGCTTATTCAGCTTATTCGCCGGTGCAAGCTGCAGTCGGGATAGCAGCTTGCGGGCTCAGGCCCGATATCCCAGAATCTTGCCCACATATCCTTCAGAATCTCATGATAAACTGCTGGAACAATTGCCCCTCAAAACGCCCGCAATTTTCTGAAATCATTTCAACTCTGTCGAGCCTTAACACAGGGAAATAGTAAGTCTCCTGTCAAATCGTCTGAACTGGTTTTGAGTTCTGTATCAAAAGAAAAACTTTTAGACACTGCAAAAAGTGAAAAACAAAAATGTCAAGAAATGGAAATTATATAATATGAACTGCATAAACTCTTGTCACGAAACAGAAAATTTTTTAACGCGTTGTAGTCTTTTTGTATGTCCTTTCTTCCAAGGCTATGTTTGGTAAACCTAGCTGATAAGCTAGCTTATAGCTTTTTTAAGTGAATTTTGAGCTTATGACTTATGGTTGAAAAGCTAGCTTATATGATAAAAGTGTTTGATAAAATTAGCTAAAAAAAATTCAGTTGTCTTATTTGAAAAGATACCCAAAGAAGCTTATGAGATAAGGTCGAACTTTTAAAACTAAGCTTATTTAAAAAAGTTCGTCCTATCAAACTAAGGTTATTTGAATACAGGAAGCTTATAAGCTAATCAAATAGGCTAGAAGCTAGCTTATATGCTTACTAAATACAACATAACTCAGATGGGGAATATGTCTTCACCTAGTGTGAGTGTGAATATGTTCACTTTATGGGCAAGAATGTTTGATGTTCTTAGAACACAAATGAGTTGTTTTTCTTTTTGTCTTTATAGTGGCAAGAAAATGGGGCCAAAATGTGTGGATTTAGCTTTAAGCTTTGAATACTTTGCCCTTGATTATGCTGAGTGCACTCAAGAAAAGTGTTGCAAAACTTGACATAAAGTTTTGGTACAAGTTAAGTGAAAGTATAGTGGTTGAATTTGAAATATGTTTGTTATATAATTATGTCTATGTCTATCTCAATCAGTGAATCAATCCTTGTGTTTGTATGTTGCATAGCCACAAATGCTGCATTTTAGCAGCTCGGACAGTTAAAAGAGGTGGACTCGCCATATTTTTTTTAATAAAAATATTTACTTGTGCAATTAAATTAGATGTTGTTATTTATGTTTATTATTTTATTTTTATTATGACATTTCAATATGAAAGTATATGTATATGTGAAAAATCTAGCACTTGTCCTTTGCAGTCTTATTATTGTATAATACTATCATGGATCTGCAGGCAATAGATCTTTGGGAATTAATGGAGATTAATAATATATGGGTATTTGTTAATATAAATGATAACTAGTTTGTGTAATTAGGCTTAATCTCATTGGTAGTGTTTCTAATCAATCTTTGGTTACCCCTTTGAGTTGATAGAGTTTTAACGTCAGAAGGTTATAATCGTGCTGTTTAATGGGTCACAATATATTAGAATAAAATTTTAAATTTAGTCCAATAGAAATTGTAAAAATTGGGATAGTGAATGTAATGTATGATAATATAACTTAAAAAGTTAATACAATATACAAAAATGAATAGTATTGTTGTCATTATGATATGTTGTAAAACAATTCAATAAAATATCAACTACGTATGAAAAATATGAGATTCAAGTATTAAAATTATTGGAAGAAAATTTGCAAAATTGACACATTTGTCGGATTGAAAAATTGAAGCACTGCCATTGTTTAAACGCACAGAAATTGAGTTGATAAAAAAGTTAAAAATCGAAGTGGACTAAGACCCAAAACTGGGTGCAGAACCATTGGTAGAAGCCCAATATGAGTACAGTGTGTCCAAGGAATTATCAAATGAAATAAATAGTGCAAGGTTAGTTTTAGAATTCACTACCTATATTGTACATACTTACTGCAGATTCAAAATACGATATTCAAAATAAAACCATACATAATTCATCCCTCCTTATATATAAATGCAAAGGCTCCTAAGCTTATGTGTTGAATTTTGATGCTTCATAGGATATCGAGCCAAGGTGTCAAATTTTGATGCTTCAAAATGCTATGTATCAAATTTCGAAATTCTAATCCTTCATGTTAGGTTACAAGAGATCTCGAAACAAATCGGTATATCAATACCGATTTAAAAATTATAAAACAATTGATTAACTTAAATTATAAATACATATTATTTGTTATCAATTTTCATAAATAATATATCAAATTAATAATCACTTTACGAGATTCGATTTGACATCCATATTGTATATACAAAATAAATAAATACATATTTTTTATTTTTATTATAAAAACTAAACTAATTAAAAAATAATAATAAAATTATATATTAATTTAAAATATATTTAGAAAGTCATCATATGATGTGAATTACAAAAATTATTATAATATATAAAGGGTAAGAATATCATTTAAATAAAATAGTAATGTATTTTTTTAATATTAAATTTAAATAAAAAACTTATCTATTTGAGTTAGACACATTTAATATATGACTGTTTTGTACTAGTTTATAAATTTGTCAAAAAAAAAATAAAATAAAATAATACAGTTTAGAAATTAATGATAAAAAATTCCTGCTGTAAAAAATAGTCTATTTGTCATTAAAATACAAACTTCGTCAATATAAAAAATTAAATAATAATAACTGAAAGTAGATGGTATAATTTTCTCAAAGTATAAAATAAACAAATGGAAGAAATATTTCACACACAATCATAGCCCTTCCGTTGAAAACTTGAAATTTGCCTTGAGACTCACTCTGCCTCCAGCTGCAAAAACTGACTTCCAATTTCCAATAGAAGAACCAAAAGGGTTAAAACTTAAATAAGAAAATTCGACAGCATTAATTTTTTGATATAACCCACATTAGAAGTTCAACCTATAGATGCATGAGAATAGTGATAAATAATATGAATTAAATTAATATAATTGGAATTATTGCATAATATAGAAACTTAAAATACCACATTTCTATACATTAATGATCAACTACTACAAATCAATGATGTTTGGTGATACTACCACAAATGCTACCGCCTAATTTTCCCATTAAAATATATATTTATATTATAAAGTGTCATACTTTTGTTTAATGTGATTTATAGTACTGACATGTGAGTGTGAAAGTATGTAACTGTGATTTATAGTACTGACATTTGAGTGTGAAAGTATGTAACTGTGATTTATAGTACTGACATTTGAGTGTGAAAGTATGTAACAAAATGTGATTTATAGTACTGATATTTGAGTGTGAAAGTATGTATTTTTATTGAAAAATATGAAGATCTAACTATTCGATAGTCTAACAAAAGACCTACAAGACCTACTCTTTGTGAAATTATCTAAAAAATAACTTTCTTTTTTGGCATATTATTTTCAAACTTGATTATCATTAGAGGAAACATAACGGCCCCATCACTATTCACTTCTAATACAATCTCAAAGTTGAAATATTTTAAGGGGGCGTTTACTTTGTGGGACAGGATAAAAGAACTAAAACAGTCCTGGAAATCCGCCGTTTACTTACATGGATTTGGATGGGATTTGGATGAGGTGGCGCACATGTGGCGCGCACTATGATAATGAAATCCGCTGCTTCCCGATAAATTCATCCGGCCTCCCCCCTCTGATTATTTAATCCCATCGGCAGAATGCCCTTTTTGTCCTCAATTGTGGCTGCCAAAAGACTTAAATACCCTGCTATTTGTACATATTTACAAATTTAAACCATATAAAAAAAGATGATCGACCATTTGCCCTAGTTTTGCAGAGACAAGTACGAGAGGTGGGAAGAAGGCATATGGCGTCGGTATTTACGTCTGGCCAAAAGGTAAGGTCGAAATTCGCCATTTGTTGTGTTCCAATCATGAAATATTCAACCACTGTGATGTTTAGTTGATTAATGGATTAGTAATCATATTTTTTTTGTTTTTGGTTTATTTTTTCGATCTGAAGAAATCCTAATCTGTTGGGGGGTATGGAGGTGCCGTGTTACCGGAGTAACGTCGTCCTCTTCAGTCTTCACTCGCCGGTCGTCGTCGGAATATCGCGCTCGTAGTCGACCTCGCCTTCCACTCCAAATTAGGTTTCGGTTGAAATTGAGAAGAGGGCAAAAATCAGATGAGGCGTGATAAGTAAAATTCGTCTGCATCTTTTCATCTATTATGTTTCAGGGGCAAATTTGTTATTTGACCAGTTATCTTATCAATTAGTCCCACAAAGTAGACAATAAATTTGTTTCGGAAAATAGCTAAACAAGGGAGAGAAAACTGACGTGTAAAGTGATTCGGATTATTTAGTGTAATCCTGTCTGGCAAAGTAAACAAGGCCTTATTGGCTAATTAGATGCTGCCGTGCCCTTACCACCTTACGTGTATATTTCAATTTTCTTTTCTTTTTTCCTTTTTTCCTTTTGAAAAAATTTTGCAGGAGAGAGAAAAAATCAACCAAACCAATAAACCATGGTTACGTTACTCACCACCACCCACCAAACCAATATTTTTAATTAAAAAAATACAAAATACAAAAATCCATCAGATTCTCAAAGCAGAGAAATCGAATTCGAACCCTAACCCCAAATATCAGATTTCTCGTCTCCAGTCGTCTGCGCCCGTCTCTTCTGTCTCCGGTTATCTTCGACCCACCTACGCCCGTCTCCGGTTGTCTTGGGGAGTCTCCGGCCCGTCTATGCTCGACTCCGCGGCCCGTTTACCGTCGTCTCTGTCCGCCTCCTCCCGTGTCTGTTCGTCTCTGCCGTTTTTGACCGACCACGCTTGCCTCCTCCGCCGCCCGTTTCTGGTTGTCTCCACTCGTCTTCTCCCACCTCTGGTCGTGTCCTCTCGTCTCCCTTTGTCTTCGGCTGTCTACGTTTGTCTCCGCCTAAGTCCAGTAATCGTTTCCCACATCTCCGATTAAGTCTTATTTCGTTTTTCACGAGCCGACCGTCTGCAGTTTATTGCTAATTGTTTGTTAACTTATAATATTTTCAAGTTTAGACATGTAAGATGAAATTGGATTTTTTTCTTCTTTTTTCTTTGTTATATTTACAGAAAAATGGATAACATCTATATCTTCTCAACTGAATATTTGGATGGAACAAATGTTGGAGAAGATGGTGTATGTGAAGTAGAATCTAAGAGCCCAAATTGGAGCTGCTTGCATCGGGGATTGGTGAGCAGGTTGGAATACAATCTTCTAATGGTATATTTGATGTTCTTGAGAGTAAACTAGCCTTGGTACAATTATTAGCAGTATTGAAGATGCTTATTTGCTCTATTGTATTTAATCATGATGTATGAATGAAAATGAAGCGCATGCTGTTTATAATCATTATATATGATTGAAATGCGTTTATTTAGATTTCATTTTATAGAAATGAAATGTGTTGTTAGATTTTAGTTCACTAGTACGTGGCCCGTGCGATGCACGGGAAAATAATATTTTGATTGTATTATAAATTAAATAAATAAATAACAATAATCATGATTTACGCATTATTCATAAATTAAACCGGGTTGGACACAGTCCGACCGGATGGACCGAGAACCGGTTTATAACCGATTTAGTGCGCTTGAATAAAATATTTGCTATCGAATCCGCCAACACCAGTATGTTGGACTGGTAAGATCGATACGATTTTCTAAACAAATTTTGTTACATGAAAAATTATTTTAAATAAAATTACATATTTTAAATAAAATAGAGATTTATAAATTGTTTATCAATTAGTTTAAACATTTGAATTTATAAACTGTTTAGATATTTAAGTAACACTTTTTATTTAAATTTATTACAAAAAGTATTATGTATTAAAATCCGAACAACCACAAGACGGCCCAATTCTGAAAACCTTATATTTACCGTACATTAATAAAAATGATAATCAAATAAATATTTTGTTCACATAAATAATGATAAAATGATATATAAATATTCATAAATCATTAATCATGGTGTCATAAAAGTATTGTTAATATGATTATTTGAAGTTTGGACTACATCACATTCACGTAATAAAGTATTTTCAATATTAAAATTTATATTTAGGTTCAATAATCAATTTGGTCTGGTCAAACTGATACATAACTTAGTTACCTCGGACCAACCAAGTTGTGTCAAGTTTTTTGACTATTTTAAATATCACCTAAAAGTAATTCAATCAAAGTGGGCAGTACCTTAATTCAATCACCCGATTGATCCAAAGTAATTTCCTTGTTTTTCTTTAAATATAATATTTAATTTTATGAAATAAAAATATTTTATGATTCATATGTCTACACCAAATGATAGTATATTAAGATTATAAATTATATATCTAAAGATGAACTATTTATTTTCATTTTATGCATATTAATAAAAAATAAAGATAGTAATTTAAAAAAATTAAGATTAATTGATTGGGTATGCAATTTAAAAAATATTTTTAGCGTTCAATATATATATATATATATATATATATTTAACATGATTGAATTTTTGGATTAGAATATATATATTTAAAATAATTTTATCATTAAAAGTCAAAAAGAAAAGATGCCAAAAAGATTACAACTTTGAAAAGTTTGTAACCATTAATTTAGAAATCCTCCGATTTTAAATGATTTATAATTTTTGAAACATGATACGTGCATTTAAAACCCATTAATCTAGGAACTATTCAATTTTTTGATAATGAATTAAAATTAAAATGTTAAAGTTGTTAAAAATAGTATATAATAAATATGGTTGACTTTTTCTTACTACTATTTATGGTAAATGTTAATTCTTATTATATATATATAGATTATATCTTATTTTTAACTTGATGTATTTGAATAGTCTTATAAAAATGAAAATGTACAATATTATGGATTTGCTGTTGAAATTAGGAATAACTGAATTTGAATTCTTGTATTACTATTTGCACTTCTTGAAGATCTTCAAATATGGCATTCAATAATTTCCATTCAAACATTCTAGTTTTCTTTTCGTGAACACTTCATGGATTGTATCTGCCTTTTGGGGCTTGTTCTAGATTCAGACCTAAATCTAAAGGGTAAGGGTACCAATACCATGCTCCAATTTTTGTTCAATTTAAAATTGAAAATAAAAGCTTTTGCTCAGAATTCATAGATTTGTTATGAAATGGTGGGGGTGTTTCTGGAAGCGATGCCATGATGGTCATTGTCTTTGTCCCTTTTCAGTTTTGTGTAGTGGCACTGGCCTACGATGGGTGCATTGCCGTGAAGAGACAAGTCGGGGCTGGTTTTGGCCATCCACACGAGCTGTATGAAGTGTGGGCTAGCTTTTTTATTTTTGGCCTTTTCTCTTATCATTTTGGGTTCCGTTCTAATTTTTTACATGAATTATTGCAAAATTTGTACTTTGTAATTTTTTTGTAGTGACCATCTAATGTGATTTGGTAAATTTGTATACACATGTTGTAAACAATTGTAATTGTGAGGAGTAGATTATTCTCCAATTGTGAAGTACAATTAATCAATTTAGATGAACTTCCAAGTTCCAATATATTTTGTTGTGATTTCTGCCTGTAATAAAAAATCCTACATGAAGGATACAATATTTGTTTGTCTTCCTTT
>BKCP01011626.1:266140-301500 GCA_008636005.1 Striga asiatica | reverse complement strand
GCCTAAGTCTTAGCCATAGTTTGCTTTTCGTTTTAAAAAAAAAGGAGAAATAAAAAAGGACACGTGTTGCTAGAATAGAAAGTGAGGGCACTACCGTAACACCGTTGTTGGTAGGATCGAATTAACCCTATTTATTTATTTATCCAGACTCCAGTTCAAATTGGAACCATCTGCATTTGCACTGTGACCCCTCGAGGCTTTTTTTATTATCCCACGAGAGCCACGACCGGCCGAGCTAGAGGCGAGAGAACGATGGCATCCATGGCGGCTACCTCAATCTTCGCGTTGTCCCTTATACCATCATCGAGATTGCTAAAGATCGAAATCCCCAAATCTCGATCATTTTTAGCCTTAAATTACAAGGGATTGAAGGTCAATCACCGGAGATTTATTGCAGTGAAAGCATCAGCTCCCGGATTGTACTCCGCCGGCCAGTTCGAGCTTACTGCAGAGAACGTAGATAAGGTTCTCGAAAACGTCCGGCCTTACCTCATCGCCGACGGCGGGAACGTCGACGTTGTGTCCGTTGAAGACGGTGTAGTTTCGCTCAAGCTCCAAGGTACACCGAATTATCACGCGCTCATACATATATATATATATATATATATATATATATATGTATATATTATCATACCAAAAGAGCTGGGTGGATTTTTTCGTATGCAGAGTTTTAGGCATTTGTACTTGCAGAGAATTTCAATAATCAATTGATAAGGAAATGGGTTGGTATTGGGTCCATGTGATTATTCCATGGATCATAAGGTTTGAAATAAAAAGGAATTGATCATAAATTGAAATTGTGTCTATTGAATTTTAGCTTTCTTACATTGAAATTTGCCTTAGTTCTATGTATCCTATAGATTGTATGGGGGTTTATTGTGTGTATTTCCAATGAACAGGAGCTTGTGAATCTTGCCCGAGTTCAACGACCACGATGAAAATGGGAATCGAAAGAGTCCTCAAGGAAAAGTTTGGAGATGCCATAAAGGATATATGTCAAGTAAATGACGAGCAAGTGACCGAGACAACGGTTGAGGCAAGTTGATGCTAACCCCTTTTCTATACTTAGTCACCACATCGCATACCAAAAAAACTGTGAATATGTTTGTTTATTTCGTGCGATCTTGCTTGCAATACTTGCAGGCAGTAAATCGACATTTGGACATCTTGAGACCAGCCATTAAGAACTTCGGTGGGAGTGTGGAAGTATTGTCTGTTGTGGGTGGCGATTGTCTGGTGAAGTATGAGGGACCCGATTCTATTGGGTCGGGTATTAAAGCAGCCATTAAGGAGAAATTTACAGATATTGTGAATGTCGAGTTTGCGAGTATTGTGTAGAATTTGGTGTTTGGAACAAAGCGAGTTTGCGAGTATTGTGTAGAATTTGGTGTTTGGAACAAAGCTTCGAAAGGGATGGGGTAATGATTATCTTGTGAAATGTGAGAGCTGTACATGAGCCAGATTACAGGCCATTATATGTAATCTATATTTGCCATGTAACCACATTAATATACCACCTTGTCTTTTGCAGGTTTTATTGCATTGCTTGTTGCAGTAAGGATCATAAAGGTACATATTGTTCTTTTGCTCTGCAATTTACTCCAAAAGCATGATATTCACAGTTCTTTAGATTAGCATCACAAATTACTAGATTTGCTCTTTGGACTTGTCCACTGTGATCACACTACATTTACCTGTTTCTATCAACCACAAGTTAAGATCTCATTGTCTTTCAACTGTATACCAACAATGTATTGTGTTGTAGTGTAATCTCCCGCCTTATTATTAGTGAATAAATATATTAGACTGTATCTGCCTTGAGCAAGAGAGCGAATCTACACACTTATTAATTTTGAAGCTAAATGCTAGAACATTTTTGCTTTGACATGGTGTTAGGTGCTCAAAAGGCGCAAATAAAATCATGTTTGGTAAATGCTGTGAAAAATTGACTTCACCAATGCATCTGTAGCATTGTATTTACATCATAGAAGATACAACAGTGCCTACATGAGAAACACAGATAACGAAAGACAATGATAGATAATATATTAAAATGAAACGGAAAACCTCGCGCGATATGCCATCAAGTTTTTGTTGAGATTCTTTGGGAGGCTTATTAGATTAATTATTATTAGCACCGAAATGAGGAAATTCAAATAAATTAGAGTTTAGGATGATTTTCGAGCAAGAACACTGAGAGATCAAAGAGAATAAGATCGAACTGTTTACTCGGATCCGAACCATTATGATAACCCGATTGATGAAGGCCTAAATCCAACTTTGAAGATGACTGTTCACGTGGGCCCGAAGCCTGCAGATTGTTGACTATCGGGCTAATTACAGATTTGGGCCGTAAGTCGCTGAATACCTAAATATTAATTGCTGAAGTCGTGAGATTGGAGCATTATGGCAGAAGGTTAAGACTTAAAGACAAGCCATTAAGAACTAATTAGTTATTGGGTTGATTCGATTAGTCACGTGAACGTGGACGGCATTCTTAGTATTAGTTAATCACTGTCAGGCAGTTATTGACCTAATTAATTAATTAATTAAATAATTGCGAAATCATATGATGGAGTGGATAAGGGTGCTTTATTTATCTCCCTCTCTTTAAAAGTTACTCCATATTAAAAAGCTCATCTACGTGCGAATGACATAGATACATCACACATGCATGTATGCATATAAATAATATTATTACCATCATGCAAGCAATATTGTGTATATACAAGTCGGTAGGCTTTTACATTATGGTCTGAAACAATAATTTTCTTTCAGTGTAATAATTCGAGGATTATTCAATGTTGGTCATAGGAGCCTTAAATGGTTTAATAAGTAGCAACTGTTATTCTAAACCAGATATGAAGAATGAAATCATAAACAAGCACAAAAGAAACTAACTTCATAAGATGTATACTAATGAATGAAGAATTTCATGAATTATTATATATACTTGTGTATAAATAGCCTAATAGAAAGTTTCGTAAAGTAGGCAAATAAAAAGCCCGATGATAATGAACATATAAAATATGCATGTAGTACGGCTCATTAGTCAAAATAGTTGACCAGGTCAAAAACTAATCCTTGATCGATTGTTCCGCAAGGACCGATTCCCAATCCAACTGGTCCGGTCCTACTTTCATAACTTTGGAGTTATCACGAACAAAATGTTCCAAAAATTTACGTGCAACATTAAAATTGTTGTTAGGTAGTAATAACGATTAACCAATAATTTTTATTTTTTTTTCAACGGACATATGCAAACTGCTCTAGAAATGTGTTGCACCTTCTTCTCCATCTCTTTTGAATATACTTCAAATTGAATAAAAAATAGATATATACAAACTGTACAACTCTCCATTATTACGTGATGAAAGATCACTGCCATATTATTAAAAAAAAAATAAAAAAAAAACCTGAAGTATACAAAAATTATTATTTTTTTGAACGGTGCAACAAAAATGGGCAGTGGAGGAAGCAGGAGACACCTTCCCGACCACTCAGGGAGGAACCTAAGCATGATTGAACGCGAGAGTGACTAATCTGGATTAATTAATCATTAATATATTTGTTAGACTAAATAATTAATTAAGCACACAGTTTTAATTGGACTAATAATCGACCGTACGTGTGAGTAGAGTAGTTACTAGAAAAGTCAAGAATTTTAGGTCAAGAAAGGTCAGCGGTTTTGGCTTATCAACTTATATTTATCACACGTTGCAGCTTTTAGGTTATTACGCGCGACTTTTCCATGTGCCCGCCGACCGGCGCCGGCGAATCAGCTTATAATGTTTGCTCGTACATAAACAATGGGCATTGTAATAAAAAAAAAAAAAAGTAACTAGACTACTAGAGTATAATTACAAATTTAACTAATTAATCACTGATTGTAGTTAGTAAGAAATTTAGCATGTGGTGATAATATTTTATTACCATTTTTTATATGTCTTACAACAAATAATTTCATACCCTTCAATAATCAAGTATATTAACTCTATATAGACGGACTAGTGAAACATAATGACAAATACTTATTGTGGAATATGCCATATTTCCTCTTGATGTGAAGAGGAGTCTCGCATTTTCATTCAGAATTTTCCTTAAATTGGTAAATTATTAAAAATCAAGATACTATTATTAGTTAATTTGATTTGAGTAAGACCACTTTTTTAAACATAAATAGACAGTGACGGATCTAGAAATTTTACTCAGGGGGTCCAATTTTTAATGTTAAATAACGAATTTGTAGTTTAAGTTGAAATGTTCATTTCATATAAAAATGTATTTACTATAAATATAATATCTACATGTTTACCATCAAATTTTTAAAAACTTAGTATCCGTATTACCTTCAAACTTTTAAAAAAGAAAAAAAAAATATTTGAAATTTCATGTATTTGTAATTTAAGTTCAACATCTATAAATATAAATTTTCTGGTTGCAAAATTGATCTAAATTGAAATTTCGCAGCACATTGCAATATTTTTGTTGATTAGAGCTTATCAAATAAATATTTTTTGAGAAAATAAATAAAGTTAAAAATGCGTGATTACATAAAAAAAAGGAAAAAATCAATATTAAAAAATGTAACAATCCAATTAAATACTCGATTTTATAAATCAAAAAATCAATTTACAATTAACAGACCGAAAGAGTAAATAAATAAATAAATAATATTATTAATTAAATTATTATTAGTACGTTTTTCATTAAATAAATAAATAATATTATTAATTTAATTAAGATAGTATATAAAATAAGTTTTAATTATTAATATATATATATATATATTGATTTTTTTTAGAAAAATGAGGAGAGTTCTGTTGCCGTTCTGAATTAGCAACTTAAAATTAAACACAGTTGATGTTTTAGGAATGAAGATAAAGGTTAAACTGGATATTATTGATTATGTTCACAAGAGTACAGAAGTCGGTTTCAAGAGGAAAACCGAGGTTGTCTTAAGTTCGTGTACAATATGATCGAAAAGATCGGATCCTCGTACTATCATAAATTCCGCTATTTATAGTACGGTGACTTTTGTCCTCTTCCTCGAAATGGATAGGGACGCATTTAATGTTGAGCTGCTTCATCTTGAGGCGGCGGGAAACATCAATGATTGCCTTTTGTTTTGTTGGTCCAATCAGATGCTTCTAATGATTATTTTCTGTTGGAATGCTCACTTTATGGTAGTCGGTTGACTTGATGTCGGTTTATTTGCGTCGGTTTTAGATGTCAGTTTCGACCTTTTTTGCCTTAATTCTGATTACTGGATTCGATATCAACAGTGAGGCCCCCGACATTAGTAAGCATTTGAAGCTTTTTAAATGATTGCTGATGTCGTTTGTTGTTTCACTACATTCCGACTTGCTTTGCATTGTTACCGACATGAGAATACTTTGATATTTCACGGTATCTTAATCTGACATGGCGGCTCTTAAAAGACGTTCCGCATTAAATGGGCCCAACGGATATAATTTTGTAACGACATGGCGTTTCAGGGTGTGGCCACGTATGATAATAATTACTGTAACGTTACGTCTTTTGAAGACACGTCCGTTACACGCGCCGTTTCCGGATGCTTCCAACGGTCATAAATCAAAACCTATAAATTGAAGTCGGTTTTGAGGCGCAAAAAATTTCTGTACCTTTAATCTTTGCGATTTTTCTTGCGTTCTTTTAGCAACCTTCTCTTTACGTATTTTTCTTGTGTACTTGCTTCTTCCTGTGATCTTTTCGTCAGTCCAGAGTTCTTCGAAAGTTTCGGTAAGAGTTTGCCCTAATCTTTCTTGTTTTCTTATTCTGTTCCAAATTGTTCCTGTATTTTTCGTCGATTTCGAAGAGATGTCTGCACAAACTGAAAATAGCAGTAGCCGAACGATTTCGGATATTCCGATTCTTACCGATGAGGATTTGGAATTGCCTCTGGAATATTATCGGTGGGATCCCCTGTTGGTAAAGAGCCTTAATCTCCATAGGGATATTATTGATGAAGACAAGCGAGTTGAAGAGGACGCTATGTCGCTTCCGGATTACTGGAGACGTCCTGCTCGTCGATGGCCGGAACCAATCGATGAGTATAGGGGCGAACCGAGTATTCTTACTGATGCTGATATCGTTATGCTTCGAGGAGAAGTTTATATTCCGTCTGCGGTAAAGCTATTTGCTCCATATCCAGGCGAAAGGATAACTTGTCCCCCGCCGGGTTGTGTCGGTGTTTTTGCCGACTCACTGAGGTCTGGTCTTCGGTTTCCCCTTCCGGCTATAATTACAGACTACCTAAGAAATTGGGGAATTAGTCTGTGTCAGGTAGCTCCAAATTCGTGGAAGAGAATCATCGGTCTTCTGGTTCTGTTAAAAGAAAAGGGCTGGGATATGCCAACCGTTGAAGAACTAAGGAGCCTCTTCTCGTTTAGGAGATGCACTGATAGGCAAGTAGCAGATCCCCTGATTTGCTACGCTTGCGCAGGAAGGCCCCAAAGTGGCTTTAAGATCGGTGATCTGATCACAGAGATCCCAGATTCACTACATGGGTTCCAAGAAGAATGGCTATGGGTCGGCGGGGAGTGGCAGACTCCAAATTTTAATAAGCCTTTGATTGATGGAATGTCAATTCCGATTAACATTAATTCTGCAGTTTGTAAGTATTATCCTTCCTTTTAACAAACCGAGTTTGTTCTGACTTGCTTTTTATTTGTGTACTAACAGGTCACCACCTTTACTATTTGCAGCCAAAAGCAAAGGAGTTGAACTCAGCTCGACTTTGAAAGAAAGAATTTCTGAGTTGTTCAAGCTCAAGAAAACGCAACGTGGTTTCAAGTTGATTTTAAAGGATTCGAGGTTGAAAGCTGCTGGGTTGTGTCCAGAAATCCTAGACAGTTCTTTTCAGCCAGGTAAATTCGAATTAAATTTTTCAAACGTAGTCGAAGTCGGTAGTTTTTGGATATTGTGATAACTCGGTTTTATAATTGCAGTATATTATCCACTTCTTGGCGTACTCGGTTTTAAGACTGTTCGCGACGCTAGAGCTTTCCGACAAAGGAGTCCGAATTTGGAACTGCGAACTAAAGTCGGAAAGAGCAAAGAGCTGCGTCTGACAGGAATGGGTCGCAAGAAATTAGTTAAGGCTTACCTGGAGAATCCTATCATGAATCCACCGAAAACCGACGTCGGGGATGGTGCGACGTCGGTGGCGGCAGTTGTTGTGCCGCAGCCTAATCCTCTGGCTATCGCAGCAGCAGGTCCCATGGCTGCCATTGCTGCTGCGACTACTGCTGCGACTGCTACCGCACCCGAAGTCGAGCCGGTTGTTGAGGCTGTTCCAGTTGATAATCCGCCTGTAATTGATTTGGCTTCTGATGAGCCTGAGATGGGCCATGAAGTTACTGCTGAGCGTGAAGTGCCCGTTACTCGGTCGAGAAAGAGGCAAGCTGAAAGCATTCCAGTTGCCGAGGAGCGGAGGCAAAAGAAGCACGACAGCGGTGATCGCGAGAAGAGGAAGGAGCCCATCGTTGATCGATCCTTTTTGCCGATGGACGAGGAGAGGTTTTTGAACTTCAGGCAGCCTCGGGAATCTGTTGAGAAGTGGTTCTCGACGTTTGAATCGGTTGAGATTCCCGAGATCTCGAGTACAGTCGAACTGTCTGCTCACGTCATAGACGCTGCTCGGGTCCCTATGATGGTATGGGATCCGAGGTCCGAGATAGGTGTGTCCTCACTGGCGAGCGCTTACAAATTCAAATATGCCAAAGCGTGCCTGGGTCGTGCACTCGTTAGCTTGGTGATGGCTGAAGACGATTTTCGTTTGAACGCGGCCCAGGTTGAGGAGAAAAAACATTCGCTTGAACTCAGAGATGGAGCTCTTGCATCTCTGAAGGAAGAAGCGGCAGCTAAAGAAAAGGAGCTGCAGATTAAAATCGATGAGCAGAGCGAACAGCTGACAATTGCTCAAGGTGATATTGAATCTTTAAGGGCTGACAAGGCTTCCTTGGATAGCGACGTGTTAAAGTTGACAAGCCAAGTCATCACTTCCGAACAGAGGGTGAAGATGCTCGAGGAGCAACTGTCCCGGTGTGAATCCCTTCTCCGTAAAGAACAAGATGCTCATGAAGTAACTCGGAGAAGTCGGTCTGAGGTCGAGGAGCTGCTGAAGAAAGACCGAGATGCTCATCTGGCTAAACTCGGCAAACTCCAGGAGGAAAAGATCAAACTAGCTGAGGAGAAGTACAATGATGGTCTCCGAGCAGGGAGAATTCTTGAGGCAGAGGCTAACCGACTCAAGGAAAAGGCGGAGTCCGACTCTGAAGACGAGGATCGCGAGTTTGAGATGAACACCTGTCTCAATCTTCGCTGGATGATTGAACGTTTTGACGATGGCTTGTATGGCATCGAAGAAGTTCGTCACTTCCTGCTGCATAAAATTCAGAGCCATAACTTCAATCCTTCCATTGCAGCGACTCATATCGAGGCAGACGAGGACGAGAAAAGTTTCTGCGAGGGCCTTCTTGCTTCTATCAGGGCCGAAGCCGGTCTTGACATTTCTGAGTCGGGCCAAGAAAGGGAGGCTCGTCTTCGTCGCGCTTTTGTGAACATGGTGCTGGAGGGAGAGAAGGAAAAGAAGTCGGAGCTGGCGAACATCTATGTAAAGACTCTATCCGAAGTCAGCTTACAGGAAGAGCTAGAGAAAATGACTCCTGAGCAGCTCCGGAAGTCGGTTGTGGCCTTCCTTGAGAGAAAAGTTGCGGAGCTGTCGCAGAAAGGTGGTCAGTCTGAAGCGACCAAGTCATCTGAAGTCGGGGGAGAAGACACAATTTTAGACAAGCATATCCCCGTGACCCTTTCTGAGCTCGAGCAGGCTGCCAAGGCTGAAGAAGACCGAGTCTTCGACATCATTAGCCGCATGATGTACGAACAGATTATAAAGAACGAGACAGATGAAGCAGCCAAGAAAGAAGATGATGTCGAAGAAGTCAAAGTAGCCGATGAAGACGAAGGCAATGTTGATCTAGCCAAGGCAGTTGATGAGCCGGCGAAGTCGTCTTAGTAGTTTTTATCTGTTTTTTTTTTTTTTTTCTTGGCATGTCGGGACACAATCTTTCTACTGTAATGGATTTTATTATTAAGTATGAATGAAAATTGTATTTTAAGTTTTTCCATTCATATATCCAGCATGGCTTTTTACTTTAGCTGAATATTTCAAGTATTAAGAAGTCGGCCAAACTTTAAATTTTTAAGTGGACACCATCTTTTGAGATGGAAACTCGGATATCATCTTATTTCAAACCAATCTTCAGGATTTGACTTTCAAGACAATCCGATATTAATTTTACTAAGTCCATAACCTTCCCAAGTCACTGTACTTTGGTATTCGAAGGTTATTAGTTTGGTCGAAAAGATATAACTTACCGAGTTAATAAGGCTCGGTTTAAAATTGAAATATCTTTATAAGGATTTTAAGCATTAGTCTTGTCCAAGTTACAAGCTTGGCTATATAAAGACTAACAGTATACCGAATCAAGATATCTCGGTTCTTTTGAAGAGAAAATGCATTAGTCTTGTCCAAGTTATAACCTTGGCTAAATAAAGACTAATGATATGCCAAGTTAGAGTAACTCGGCTCTTTTTAAGAGACTCTTTAGTACACAAATTCATTATATACATCAAAATGTGTACAGAGTCATTGTTACATCAAGAACTTTTACTGAAAATATTTCTTCAGATAAATAGCATTCCAAGGGTAGGGCAGAGTTAGTCCATCTGGCTTTTCAAGTCGGTAAGTACCTTTTGGGAGTACTTGATTAATCTTGAATGGTCCTTCCCATTTCGGTTTTAAAGGCCCCGGATCTGGTCCCATAATTCTCTTGAGTACCAAGTCGCCGACTTGAAATGATCGTGGCTTCATCTTCGAGTTAATATATCTTTCACTTTTCTGTTTGTAGGCAGCATTTTTAAGTTCTGCCATGAGACGAGTTTCGTCTAGAAGATCCAGATTGGCTTTTAGGTTTTCCGAGTTGGTTTTTTCTTGAAAGGTTGTTACTCGATAAGTCGGAGATCCGAGTTCAACAGGGATTACTGCTTCTGACCCATAAGTTAAAGAAAATGGTGTTTCTCCCGTTGCATTGCTTACTGTTGTTCTATAGGCCCACAGTACATGTGGTAATTCTTCAGGCCATGCTCCTTTTGCTGCATCAAGTCGAACTTTCAAGCCGTTTTTGATGATCTTATTAATGGCTTCGACTTGTCCATTAGATTGAGGATGGTATGGCGAAGAAAAGAAGTGTTTGATCTGATATTCTTCACAAAGAGCTTCGAGTTGTTTTCCTTCAAACTGTCGACCGTTGTCGGTTATTATTGAGCTCGGTATACCGAATCGGCATATGATTGATTTCCAAACGAAGTCCACTACTTTCTGTTCGGTTATCGTAGTTAATGGTTCAGCTTCGGCCCACTTGGTAAAATAATCGACTGCTATTATAGCAAATCGAACTCCTCCTTTAGCAATTGGCAGTGGTCCGATGATATCAATTCCCCATCTAGCAAACGGCCATGGACTATAGATCGATTTTAAAGATTCCGGACTTTGATTTACATTTGGGGAGAATATTTGACACTTCACACATTTACGTACCCAGTTCATTGCATCTGCTTTCAAAGTCGGCCAATAATATCCTTGCCGAAGTATCTTATACGCTAATGTTCGTGCTCCATGATGATTCCCACAAATTCCTTCATGGACTTCTTCAAGGACATATCGTGACTCTGGCTCAGTTAAACATTTTAGCAAGGGGAGAGAGTATCCTCGCTTATAAAGAACTCCATTATCTAGTGTGAACCGAGCAGCTCGTATGCGAAGTGTTTGAGCTTCTTTTGGATTTTGAGGTAAAGCTCCTGTTTCCAAGTATGTTATAATCGGTGTCATCCAAGTCGGGGATTTCTGCAACTCGGCATGTAAGACTTCGGGCGCTGAAATAGAAGGCATTTCTTGATGACCGACTTGGACATACTCGACATCCTCCAGTCCGGTACTTGATGCGAGTTTAGACAGAGCATCGGCTGGAACATTTTGTGAACGAGGAATATGTTCCAACTGGATATCAAATCGAGACATTTTCTGTTTTACGAGCGTCAGATATGGAAGTAGCCGAGGTTCTTTAACTTCAAAATCTCCACGGACTTGATTTACAAGCAATTGTGAGTCGGAAAATACCTTCAACTTCTTTACATTCATGGAGTTTGCAAGATTTAATCCAGATAGGAAAGCTTCATATTCGGCTTCGTTATTTGTTGCTGGAAAGAGAAACTTGACAGAATGACAAAACATCCTGTTTTGTGGGTCAATAAGAATGATTCCTCCTCCAGCTCGGTGTTGAGTTAAGGAGCCATCAACATACAACGTCCACGATTGAACTTCGTTGACTGTCTCAATTGCAGGAGTAAACTCGGCAATAAAGTCGGATAAAGCTTGAGCTTTTATTGCAGTTCTCGGTTTATAATGAATATCATATTGACCGAGTTCTACGGCCCATTTGATTAGTCTTCCTGATGTATCAGGTCGGTGTAGAATCGACTTCAAGGGGTAAGAAGTTAATACTGTTATTGAATGTTCTTGGAAATAAGGACGTAACTTTCGAGCAGCAGTAACAAGGGCATATGCCAACTTCTCCATCGCCGGGTATCGTAATTCGGCTTCATGTAAGGCCTTACTGACATAGTAGATTGGGGATTGCTGACGTCCTTCTTCACGAATAAGAACAGCACTGATTGCGGAATTACTTACCCCCAAATATAGGTATAACATTTCTTCAGGAATTGGTTTCTGTAAAGTCGGGATTTGAAGGAGTACTTCTTTTATTTTATTCAGAGCTAGTTGGCATTCTTCTGTCCATTCGAAGCATTTTCCTTTCTTTATAGATTCAAAGAAGGGTTTGCATCGATCTGTTGATTTGGATAGGAACCGATTTAAGGCAGCAAGTCGGCCGGTAAGAGCTTGAACTCCTTTTACCGATGTGGGAGATGAAAGATCCATAATTGCCTTTATTTTTGCTGGGTTGGCTTCAATACCCCGTTGAGTAACAATATATCCCAAAAATTTCCCAGAACCGACTCCAAAAGTACATTTCTTTGGATTAAGCACCATTGAATATTCTCTCAAGATGTTGAACATTTCCCGTAAGTGATAAATGTGATCAGCCGCATGAACCGACTTGACTAACATGTCATCCACGTAAACTTCCATGGTATGTCCGATAAGTTTGGGGAACATTTTATTAACCAGCCTCTGATATGTGGCCCCAGCGTTTTTAAGACCGAACGGCATCATAGTATAACAATATAATCCTCGGGCTGAATAAAAAGATGTATGTTCTGCCTCATCAGGGTCCATTGGGATTTGATTATAACCCGAATATGCGTCCATAAAGCTCATCAATTCATGTCCGGCTGTGGCATCCACCATGTTATCGATATGCGGTAAAGGGTAACTGTCTTTGGGACAAGCCTTATTTAAGTCGGTAAAATCAATACAAAGTCGCCATGCACCAGAGCTCTTTTTTACGAGAACAGGATTTGATACCCAAGTCGGGTATTTGGTCTCTTGAATGAATTTGTTGTCAACTAGTTTCTGAACTTCTTCTTCGAGAGCTTTCTGTCGATCAGGACCAAGTTTTCGTCGTTTTTGAACTACTGGTTTAATTGTCGGGTCCAAGTTGAGTCGATGAGAAGCGACCTTTGGATCAATTCCTTTCATATCTTCGTGTTTCCAGGCAAATACGTCGGAATTGGCTTTGAGGAACTGAATGAGCCGAGTTCGCAGTGGTTCTTGAAGATTGGCCCCAATTTGCACCGACTTATAACAAACTGGATCATCAATGAATATTATTTCAACTTCTTCTGATGGTTCGGCTCGTTCAAGTTTGCTTTTCTCCTTAAATTGAACTCGTGGGTCAAGTACATCTTCTTCTCTGATTGGCTCTTTTCCCGGACGTCTTCCACGATCACAAATCAGATCGTTGTTCGATTTCACAGGATCGAGTTCCATCTCGGTAATACATGATTCCGAGTTGATGAGTGTTGAATTTTCTTGACTTTCTTCAACATTCTCCATCATATGTACAGGTATACAGGGTTCATGCCAGGGTTTTACCCATACCATTCCACGAGCTTCGTACTGGTCTCCATAATGAGTTCCTTCTCCATTATTAGTTGGAAATTTTAGAGCATAATGGAATATTGATACAGCTGCACGAAGCTTGTACAAAGCGGTCCGTCCAATGATGGCATTATATTGATTTTTAAGATCCATCACCTTGAATGTTTCCATAATAACTTTGGAGGCCTGTCCAGGGATTCCAAATCGAATTGGCATTGTAATTTCGCCGAGAGTGGTTGTTATGGTTCCATTAAAGCCTTGTACTTGATCTTTACAGGGTTTTAACTCGGCTGGATCGATTCCCATTTGTTCGAATGTTCGTAATATCATAATACTTGAATACGCTCCAGTGTCCACCAACATACGATGTATCGGTATTCCACAGATGGGTGCCGTGATTATTAAGGGATCAGCATGAGGGTGAGCAAAATAACTCGCATCATCAACATTGAATGTAATCGGGCAATTGTTCCGAGCATTAATTTTATCTCGGAGGTCGGTAGTTAGAACTGTTTTTCCCGAGTTAAAAGCTTTTCGTGCGTACGCTTTTATTTGCCTTCGTGATTCCGACGTTGCATTGCTGCTGTTATTAACCCGGGGTACATGGTGTGAGTTGTCAGGATTATAGTATTCTCCTCGATACATTATTTCAGTGGAGTCTTTTTCTCGTTGATCTGTCATATATATTTCTTTCTCATTTGATCTCACCCGTTTTGGATTAATTGGACGCTCTTCATCGTCTTCATCGTCTGGTATGTCTGGCATTCTTCCTTTTCGTTTATAATCAACATTCTTGGCAAATCTTTGGACTTGGGGATGTCCAATAAGTCGCAACAAGGCAGAAAGTAAACCGAGACATTCATCAGTATTATGGCCTGCCGACTTATGATATGAACAATATCTCGTTTTGTCAAGTTTTTCCTCGGGTGTTCTGACAGGTCGAGGATCAGGAAGAATTCCCTTCCCTTTCAATTCCTCAAATATTGTTGCTGCTCCTGCCGAGAATACCGTCTGGTAGCTGGATTTAACTTCGTTAAGATATCTAGTTCTTGCTTCTTGGACTTCGGGTATTTTTGGATTCCCGAATCGAGACTTATTTGGCTTGAAAAATTTCTTCTTCTTTTTTGATTCTTGCCCGACTTCCGACTTTAATGAAGAAAAGTCGATATTAAGAACCGACATCGATTCTTCGGCTAAAATATGCTGTTGAGCCCGAGCTAGAAAATCTTGAAATGAAGTCGGTTTGTTTTGACATATACTCCATCGGAACAACGAATTTGGCTTCAACCCGGCTATAGCTGTGACCAATAGTGTTTCGGGATGGCATTGCTCCATATTTTGTATGCGTTCGTTGAACCGAGTAATGTAGTCTTTCACACTTTCATCATCTTTTTGTACAATATTTGCAATTGACTCTTTGGGAATTAAAGATACTCGGGCCCCGATAAAATGAGAGCGAAAAGCTGTTCTCAACTGCTGCCACGTGGAGATCGAATACCGAGATAGAGAATGATACCATTTTTGAGCTCGTGGCCCCAAAGTTAAGGAAAACATCCGACATCTGAGTGCTTCGTTCGCTCCATGGAGATCCATCCAAGACATGTACTGACCGAGATGGGCGTCAGGATCAGAAGTTCCATCATATAAGCCGATTTGCGGAACTTTCACTTTTGTTGGGATTGGTTCTCTGGTCAGGTGAGGAGCTAAGGGAGTTCCAACCTCTTGATATGTCTCTTCCATCATTGGAGTTCGTCGTGGTGATTCTCCATGTTCACCTTGACAAGTCTCCAGCTCAGCAATTCTTTTTCTCAACATTTCTAACTCTTCTGATTCGCGTCTTTGACGATTTCTTTCAATCAAACGACGTAATTCATTCTGCCCACGACGAGCATGAGTTTGTTCAAGAGTGTGTCGTAAATCAGAAGGTTGATCATGTCGTGATAGTTCTGGTAGCGACGGAGTAGGCTGTCGTGGTCGATGTCCAGAGTGGCTTTCTGCTGTCGCTTCTGATCGCGCTGGTTCTGGAACTCGAGTTTGTACTGGAACTACACCACGATTTTGAATCGTTGCAGCATGTTGCGATTCATGTGTATGTTGATGAGATGTTGCGTGTGATGTTGCAGGAATATTATTTCTTCGTGGAACTGGAGTTGAGCGAGTTTGAGGATTAGCCGCTGTAGTTGATTCTATTCTTGTTCGTGCCATAAAATCAGTTAAGTTTTTCAAGAACTCTGGATCTTGAAATAGAACTGAATAATCAATTGATGTAGATGGCACGGCAGAAGTTCCGGTTGTATGAGTTGGATGACGATTGATCCCAGGGTCAGGATTACGTTCATTTCGCCCAGAATTTGACATCCTTTGAGTGTTGTTTGCAAGACAATCGATTGACAAGGAACGTGTGAGCCGGCCGCCCCTCCTTCTAGCGCCAAACTGTTGCCGTTCTGAATTAGCAACTTAAAATTAAACACAGTTGATGTTTTAGGAATGAAGATAAAGGTTAAACTGGATATTATTGATTATGTTCACAAGAGTACAGAAGTCGGTTTCAAGAGGAAAACCGAGGTTGTCTTAAGTTCGTGTACAATATGATCGAAAAGATCGGATCCTCGTACTATCATAAATTCCGCTATTTATAGTACGGTGACTTTTGTCCTCTTCCTCGAAATGGATAGGGACGCATTTAATGTTGAGCTGCTTCATCTTGAGGCGGCGGGAAACATCAATGATTGCCTTTTGTTTTGTTGGTCCAATCAGATGCTTCTAATGATTATTTTCTGTTGGAATGCTCACTTTATGGTAGTCGGTTGACTTGATGTCGGTTTATTTGCGTCGGTTTTAGATGTCAGTTCCGACCTTTTTTGCCTTAATTCTGATTATTGGATTCGATATCAACAAGTTCATGGCCTCCCTGGCCCAATGTGGCTCCGTCACTGTATATAGAACTACGAGGCTACTATAAGATTTTGTAAAAGTCTAGTGGATGCGATGTATCGTGACTCGTGCAATACGATGTGCCAATTCCGCCGCTTAAATTATTTTTATATTTATTAAATTTTATAAAGTATATGACTGTTAATGATTTATTGCATTCTAATAGGAGTACTTAATTTTGAAATGCTTCTATAAATGTGGAGTATTTTTTTTCTCGGTCTTGTATACTCCCTATACAATTCTCAACTTTCAAGACTTTAAATTAAGTACCTTAGATTGCATGGATTGCAACAAACTTTAAGGATGTTACACATATCACACAATGTTTAAGAGGCGTCAACTACTCGTGCAAATTTTCACACTTTAAACACGAACAGCTGCAATTAACTCAATAAATTACTCAAAGAAGGTGCCTTTTACATCACATTAATCTTCATTTTTCAATGGGCTATTACTTTGGTCGTGTGAATAAGACTTTTTTTTTTTCAAAAAGGAAAGGTCAAAATTGACCAATGGGAAACCTTTGATTTCTTAACACAAATTAAGGGTAGGGATTAAGACGCGTTTTCCGAATTGAAAGCGTGTAAAATATCTATTGCGTGTGGGTGACAGAAGTGAGACAATTACTAAAAGTCTACAGCCCTATGGGACGTGACAAGTGCAGCTGTCGCTTAATTAACTACTTTGTTTTCCCCCTTAATTCATTTTGGTATATTAAAATTAATTCTAAAGTTAAAGTTTAAAAAATATGCAACACATGATTGGAAAATTTATTTTATCTTATGACTATTACAAACACTCGTATCGTATGAATGTGACTGCGTGTGAATTGTGATTATCAATAATAAAAACTGGATGATTAGTGCCATTTCTAGTAGAATTGTACCTTGTTTAGTAACCATCATTTAGGCTAAATTACAATTTTGGGGTGAATTAGAAGTTTGACACGTATTAATAAAAATACTTCAATCAATTATCAATTATCCACTCGAGTTCGTCTTGGCTAAGAGCATCTCCAATGTGATTTTTGACATTGCAAAAATTTATCCATATCATCAATTTTTGAAAGTTTGATACTAATTTATTCTCCAATGTATCTTGTCATTAGCTCTTTCATGATGATGTGGATGTCATTTAATGTTGACAATGTTACACTCACTTTCTAATATCTAACACCATGGTGAACATGATGACTCATTAATTCATTTTATATTTGGTTTAATTTTGTATTATTCTTGTATTAATGAATTATTATAATTGGTCCACCTATACAAATAAATTCTTATCAAATTGATGCATTGGAGATACTAGTTTGATTCAAATTTTTAGTCTTTTAACATTATTTCTATGTGGATTAACATTACAATCATTAATTGACATGTGTTAAAAATTATTATCTTTCAAAACCATAGCATTGGAGATGCTCTTAGCCCGCAAGAACACCCAATTTATGTCTTAATAGATGCTGCATTTAGGTAATGTTTGATATTTCTTGTTTTGAAAATTGGTATAGTCAAGAGAGCTGGAAAAATGTGTTGGAGCTCTGGACTGGTCAAATATGTTTAAATTAAGTAAATACAATGATTATTATCATTCTCATATATGTTAGGATTTCATATACCTAATTTTCAGAAAAAAATATCTTGATTTTGTACTTATATCCGACCACGAACAGTTATAGATTCTCCTTCGGTCCAGTCAACATGCTAGAATAAATCGGTCCAATTAAAAGTTACTTCCTTTCCATGATTTGAATATATACTTTGTGGATCAGGAAAATTATTAGATTAATCCAGATTCTTTTAATATTTTTTTTTCCCTTAAAGAGAATAAAACTTTGCTAGGCCAATATAAGGCCCCATATAATTAATCACGTTTGTTAATAATAAGCTCACCAAGTGCATAATAAATAAATTTCTTCATAACAAAAAAAACTTTGTCCCAACTTAATGAATTAAATATTTAACAGTTAGGCAAATCAAACCTTGTCCCAAGAGTTTTTTCCCCCATTTTTTTTTTATCAAGAGTTAAGATAAATTGACAATGCTATAATTTATCTCGATAATTTTATCCTTATTTTATGCAAAAATACTTTTTGCATTCAAATAGTATATATTATTGTCCTCAGTATTCAAGCTACATTATTTTTTATTTTTTTTTCTAATATTTTGTCAGAAACCAAATGGATTTTATTCTCTGTGGCTAATTAATTTAATAGCATATGTTACTGAGAGTCACGTACTCTCACCTTCATGTACTAATTTTTTAAAATCATACCCATAACGAACGACATGTTTAAATAATTAAATAAACAATCAATTCCGCTCTCTATTTAGACCCCGCGCGCGAGCTTGCGCTAAAAAGCCTAAACCATTNCACACACACACAAATTAATTCATTAATTCCACCTTATTCTTCTCAATCTATCTTCTTCTTCTTCGTCTCCCATGAGAAGCAAAAAGGCTCGTGCCCTCGGGATCCCGGTTATAGATCTTGCTCTCGAGAGGCCCAAATTGTGCGATTTAGTTGTAAAAGCATGCGAAGAATTTGGGTTTTTCCAGGTCGAGAACCACGGGATTTCCTGGGAGGTGATCTCTCGGGTCGAAAAGGAAGGCCTCGAGTTTTTCTCGAAGTCCGCATGCGACAAGCAACGGGCCCGGCCCAGGCAGCCGAGCCCATTTGGATACGGCTGCAAGGATATTGGGTTCAATGGTGATAAAGGCGAGCTCGAGTATATTCTATTGGAAGCCAATCCTCATTTGGTCTCACAGAGGGTCAAATCTCTCTCCAGTGATCCAACAAAGTTCAGGTAATTTAATTAAGTCATTTTTAGTTTTTGGAAATTTTAATAATTATACTAATTATTGTGAATAATTAATTCCTATATACGATTGCATATAAGCACAAACTTCTCTTTGGTCTCCTGTGAATAAGATAGTTAATTACTTGTTGTGTGAATGAGTTAAGGAATAATTAAGTCGGCTGTAGACAGTTATTAGTTGTTTAATTTATCTTACATAACATGTTTCCTTGCCAGGCTAGAACTACAATGCTGTTATTTAAATATTTAATCATAACAATCTGGACTATGAAATTATTATCTAAATATTTGTGGGAATTAATCAACACTGGATTTGGAATATATAAAACAAATGGGGTTTCATGTATCAATTTCTGGTACATGTTATCCACTGAGCCAAATGAATGACTCATGCAAATATATATATATAGCTAGATTTACCAAACATAGTTAAAGACGAAGTTAAAATTGTAGACATTGAACTTTGCTAGTGCCAAAATTTTCATGTGCACAAAGGGAGTGAGATTTTCCTTTTTCCAGTCCTATTTTGTACGTATTCCATTTTGTGTTTTCTTCAACGAATTATTTATACGAAAATAGAACAGAAAATCCAATCACTGTAGACATAATAACTACTACCTCCTATTCTTTTTAAATGTCATTTTAACTTTATCAACTATTAACCAAAATAAATGTCGTTTTAGATCTTTTGTATATATGTTTCCATTGTTACCCTCATTTAGTTAATAAATATACTAGTCTTTTCATATTCTCTTCATCTTTTTTTTGTAAAAATATTCATCTCTATCTTCATTAATGAGGGTTATTATTGACAAAAAAATTATTCTTAATTAGTGTGCAATTTCCCAAAACGACACTTATTATGAATAGGAGGGAGTATATAATTTCAAAATTTTGAAAGCAAGCCAACACTTGCATAGCTGTCACATAAATGAGAAATGGGGTCCCAAAACATCTACCTTTACTAATAAAGATCGAAAAAAAGTCAACACACTAATCAATGCCAGGTTTCCATTTATAGTTGTGAGAATCTGTTGTACCTTAATGCAGCAAACATAGTATTATACGATTTCATTTTTTTTAATTTTTTCAAAAAGGTGCATGATTTTAATTATTCTCCACGCACTTTCACCTTCACCACCTTTTTCTTCCTTTCTCAACCTAAATCATTTACGTTGTGTCCTTAATTTCTCCTTCAGTCGTGCAGTCAATGATTACGTCCGCGACGTCAGCAACCTCGCATGTGACATCCTCGAAATCGCGGCCGAGGGCTTGTGGGTCCCCGACAAATCCACTTTCAGCCACCTCATCAGAAACCCAAGCAGCATTGACTCGTGCTTTCGAATCAACCACTACCCTTCGTCTGGTGACGTGGCATCCGATCATCATAAGCCGAGGATCGGTTTTGGGGAGCACACGGACCCACAAGTGTTGACGATCCTATGGTCGAACGACGTTTGGGGGCTTCAGATCTTGTCGGGGGACGGGTTGTGGGTCCCGATTCCTCCTGACTCGGAAAAACTGTGCGTGTTGGTGGGGGACTCGTTGGAGGCGCTGACGAACGGGAAGTTCACGAGCGTGAGGCATCGGGCGGTTTTGTCTTCGGGCTCGGTTGGGAATAATAAGAGGATGTCGATGATGTATTTCGCGGCGCCGTCGTTAGACGCGCGCGTGTCGCCAGTGGAGGAGATGGTGTCGGAGGAGAAACCGAGCCTTTATAGGGAGTTCACGTGGGGGGAGTACAAGAGGGCCGCGTACTTGTTGAGATTGGCCGATAATCGACTCAATATGTTTAGGGTTTGAGATTTTTGTAATTTTTGCTTGTTTGATTTTTTTGTTTTAGTTTTGGGGGGAAATTATTTGTGATTGTTATGAATGTAGAAGATAGGGCTTGGTGGATGTAGTGTGTAGTTGAGCTTATACGTGTATGCATGTTATTGTGAGAGATGGACGAGTTTTGATGTGAGCCGTTGTCCTCATCAAGAGATGGAAGTAATGTGAAATGTGTGCTAGGTATTTTTAGTTGAGTTTCCATGAATTATATTTAAGTTTTACTTATTGATAAGAGTACTTATGCTAGTTTTTACTAGAGTGTTAAGTGAACTAAAATTGGTATGGGTAATCAGTGAACTAGCTTTTACGATTTTCTCTTTAATCAATTATCAAATCGTGCTTGATTTTTCTGCAAATCTATTATATTTTTGTCCGTTAATCTTAGGTGTGTATGTACTATCAAACATGAAAACGTGCTCAAATGTGACAATTACGTTAATTCAATAATCTCACTCTCTTTATCAGCGGTGAATACAAGTTAATATATATACCAACTGATATGATACAAGATTAATATACCATACATTGTAAATATACAACTGAAATATCACAAGATATTGACACGTGGTTGATTGAAACATCATAATATGCTAACGGTGGATAGGTGAATAGTTTTTTATGGTAATAGGTATAAGTTTATAAATTCATCAATTTATATGTAGCAAGTGAATAGTTTTTTATGGTAATAGGTATAAGTTTATAAATTCATCAATTTATATGTAGCAAGAGATTAGCATATAATGTTGTTAGCCAAATGCTATAAAAAAGTGGAAAAAGTATTTCTTTTGGAGGAATCTAAGTGTAAGAGTAACTAATTTGTTCCATGATTTAAGGAGTTGGCCAAAAAGCATGTCATACTCTCTTTATACTAATAAAAGCAACCTTTGACATTCACCATGTACACACTTACTAATTATGGCCCTAATTCAAAATTTAATTTATTTATTTATTTATTTATTTTTTGCGAGAATGTGCGCCGCAGTTCTTCGCCATAAATATAATCATAACAATCACCTTATTTCATTCTGCTACATGATATAAAATTATATTAAATGGGCCACTAATTATCAAGTTGGGCAAATTTAATCAGGATGTGTTGGGTTATATATTGGCTCTCATTAAGAGCAATAACATGACAGCTAGTGCTTATGGCATATGCAAACGTACATCTTGTCGATTTGACGGTCTAACTACAATATGATTAACATAATAATAATCCACTTTGTTTATTTGCTGTGATCAACATGCGTTATTACTTGGTACCATGTCTTAATCACCGGCAATTGCCACATTATTTAATATAATTATTCATGTTATACGTGGGATCCCACTTGTCACGTAATTAACTCTCAACCAGATTGATTTTAGTGTTGATATTGAAAGCTCCTACTTCTTGCAGCTTAATTAACTAATAATTAAAAAGATGGCAGTTGTGATTAGCTAGTCCGCGCAAGTTGATTAAAAGGGTTCATAATTTAAGTGGTCTTCTATGTCAATGTCTAATTATGGTAAGGGAAGAGAACCCACAAAATCTCTGGCATGTGAGTAGTTCCCTAGTGTTAATTTAGCATAATATTGAAAATAGGAAATAAACAAAGCATAGATACATCATATGTGTTTTATTTGGAACTATTAAAACACCCATGTATTACACGAGTTCTTGTTAAAAATTATTCTTAAATTATAAAACTAATAAGGAAAATTTGTTTTAAGATTTAAATATTTTCTTATAAAAAATATATTTTATTATATATTTTAATATAAAAGTTATTTCTTGTGCGATTTACATGTGTTACTGATAATTTTTTTAACTTATATCATATGATTATTTTAAACATAAATATATTAATTGTTAAATAATTGTATTTTTCTAATTAACATTAATACATAATTTTAAGAAGATAAATATAATTTATTTATTTTATAAATACAATATGGATGTCAAATCGAAGCTAATCAAGAGATGATTAATTTGATATATTATATATGTGAAGCTGATAAAAAATACAAAAGTTATTAACTTTTAAAATACATTTAAAATTTAATAATTATAATAGGAAATGATATTAAAGTGCACTTAATACATGTAAAATAACCATAAAAAATTAACATGTTTATGGATAATCCGAACCTAATTATTTATGGATTGGAAGTAAATTAAAATCTATCCAACCAATAATGAAACATGAAATTTTGCCACATAAGATCCCGAATCATTCACGTGCCACTTAGTCTCAGCACATTGGAGAATTATATATAAAGGGGATATAAATTATTTGCACCTAAATACTATTCTTGCGGGAGATGATCTATTGATATATGAAGTCCAACCATTAAACATATGCATATTTTTAATAAAAAATATATATTTTTATTGTGAGATATTAATATTTTAACAGTATACAAAAGGAGGTAGTATATATATATATATATATATATATATATATATATATATATAAAATTATTGCAAGTTGTTCCACATTTACTGAACTATTAGAAATATGTCTTTCATGTATTTCAATAATTGGAAAAAAAATGCAATCATATTTGATGTGTTGCATACGTTAGTTTGGTTATCCTTAGAAAATAATGATATATTAGAATGAATTCTCTCTATCATACATTTGAGATCATTTTAGGACCCTAACCTGAACTACATCGACCTGCTCTACCGAGCAATGAGGTGAACCGACCCCACAAACCGGGCTTTGATTCCAACTAATTCAAAAGGCTATATATATATAATATTCAACTAACACATAATCTTTTTCTAAGGTTAATAGAGATTTTGTAGAATTTAGTGTGCACTTTGTCTAATCCAGTGCTTAATAATTCAAAAATTCTCTTAAGCAAGATTTTTTTTTCTCTTAAGCAAGATTGATATACAATAATTTCAAATTACCCGAGCTTTATTAGTTATTTGATCATTTTTTCTTTCTTCCCCAAAGTGTAGCGTCCACACACAATATATCATACAAAATCTTGTGTATAATTATCTCGCGCATTGAGGAATAATAAGTAGAAGAGAAAAGAAATGTTAGTTGCCTTGATCAATCATACCAATAGGGACAATAAAAATGACAGCTATATCACGACATTTATATATATAAAAAAAAGTTTGATTATTTTTAAAATAGTAACTATTTCCCGCCAAAAAATTATATTTACTATATCGGGAAATTAATAAAGTAATTTATGGTATAAAATCGGTGAAATTTATTTTGGTATGAAAATAAAGTCAATCAATGCTAATTTGATTTGAAATCTTTCCAAAAAAAAAAAGAAACCGAAATCGGTGCTAAAATTCTATTTGACAAAAATAACATCTTCCTTTTCAATTTACTCCCTCTGTTTCAAATTAGATGTCGTTTTGACTTTTTTGATTCATCCATTTTGTTACGTATCTAGACATTAAATATGTCTAGATACGTAGCAAAATGGATGAATCAAAAAAGTCAAAACGACATTTAATAAAAAACGGAGGGAGTAATTTTTATTTGTTGACAGAATCCTAAGAAATAGCGGATTGAAATATTTGGTTGAACATTTTCCGAGTACTTTGCATATATGTTAGCATTTATATCCAATCCGAATTTGATATTTAGATGAATTTATATTAATTGATTATTAGCCAAGCATTTGGTAGCATAATTTTTTTAAAAAAAAAATGAGATAAAAGAATATTGACAAATATATGTTTTCTTTAATGTGATGGATAATCTGTCAACATTCAATGTTTAAAAAATGTACAATATCATTCTCCATGAAAGTTTAATTATTAAAATTATTAATTCCAAATCAACTCTACTGAAATCTGTTTATTTTAACTTTTCTAATGCAAATTACATAGAATTCCGGATGAAAATGTTGCTTAAATATTCAGTCATCTACTTTGCAACATAACCTACCGGATTGAAGATATTCCTTGAATATTCAGTCAACTACTTTACAACATAACCTAAGCTGCAAACATATTTTTCAAAAATAAGATTAATTGTAAAATATACTTTCACTATTTTCATTCAGTATTTACAGGGGTTATATCTGACGAAAACTACTTTGATTTTGTTTAGCAATTAAATCGATGAGTAAATTCCCTATAAAAATCCAGTCACGCTTTCATTTTAAGAACTTCAATGAATAAACATTCCTGTCTAATGAATTAACTACATATTGTTCATACATTTTTTTTTTTTTTTACATTCTACATATTTTTCATATAATGTTTTTAACAATTTTTTGAGGTGTCTGCATTTCTTGAGTTATTTTTTTAGGGAAAAATTCCATTACAAAACCAGACTTTTTTAAATTGTAACAATATAAGACCTATATTTTATTCTTTGTCAATAGAAAACTTACATTTTAAGTTATTCTCAATTTAAGGCTCACTTATTAGTTAATTTCTCATTATAAGACCCAACTAACTTTATTTTTTGACATAAATATGTGAACCAATTAACTTTATTTCATGATAAAGTTATGTGAAAAAACTATTATTAGTATTATTTTTGTAATCTATATATATATATATATATAAGTTTCTATTTACTAATAGTAATTAAAATCCCGAAAAAATAAATCAATTTTACCTTTATTAGTAACGTTTTTAAATATTTTTGAAAAGTGGCAACCAATCATTTGAAATTTAAATTAAAAAAATCAATGTAATTAATGTACAAATTCATTTTGGTAAATATTGTGTCTATTACCTTTATTAGTTGCACAATTTAAATTTGGTATATTAACACAACTTGCGGCTATTAACCTTATTAGTTGCATGGTTTAAATTTGATTTATAATATATTGACAAAAAAACAATAAGATTTTAATTAAAAATTAAAAATCAAATAAATAATTATTTATAACTTACGGGTCAATATTAACTTAGACGTAAATATAATAGTCAATTATTTATAGTTTAATAAATTACTCAGCTACTTAAATTTTTTTATTTGGATAGTTTATACATAAATAAATTCATTTTAATTACTGAGACAATATCAATTTTATATTTATACTTATTATTCACATAAATGATAAATTTTTACCATAATAATTATGTTATGGAATCACATTATAATCAAATTAATTTTTTGAATAAAATTTTTGAAATGACACTTATTTTGAAACAAATATAACAATTTTATTATATGTGCACAACACGAGTAGTGTATTAATTTTAAATAGATATTTTTATATAATTTTTCACAATCTAAATTTAGTATTTTCAATGAATTAATATAGGTAAATTGTATTACATATTGATTCTATTTTTAATTTATAAATATTATTTAATGAGAATTTTTTATTTACAAATATTAATGAATATCACTTACCCGTGCATCACACGGGATTCGTACCAGTATAAAAAGGTTTAATTATTTTTTAAATAGTAACTATTTCCCTCTAAAAAAATGTATTTACTATTTTGGGAAATTATTTTAGCAATTTATGGTATATTTTAAATAATCAGTTATAGAAAATTGCGGCTCAGTATTTAAGGAAATAATTAAGTCATATAAAAATGCATTTTTAAGATACCTTAATTACTCAAATTTATGATATATTTCAAATAATCACTTGCGGTTAATTCATTTTTAAAATATCTTAAATACTCAAATCATGTGAATTGGCTGATTTACCCAAATATGGGAATTTCGGCTACAATATCAATTATGTGATTTAGTAAAAAATTTTCAACTAAATTGTATAACTTATTATTTGATAAGTGTTTTATATTTTTCGTATAATTCTTTTGTAAAATACATTTTTAATATACCTTAATTACGCAAATTGTGTAAATCCGATTGATTTTTATTCAATCCGTAAATAGTTACTACAATTATAGAAATATCGACAACAGTAATTAATTATGCAGTTTGCCAAAAACTATTCTAAAAAGATTGTGTTTTAAATATTATTTAATAAATGTTATTCATTTTTTGTGTATTTAATTGCTCAAATCTTGGATAATTAAGGAAATAATTTGACCGTAAAAATTTACATTTTTAAGATACCCTAATTACGCAGATCGTGTGAATTCGGTTAATTTATTTAATTATACTTTCTAATAAAACTATTTTAAAATAAATCTGTTATTGGTAGTTTCTATTTAATTATTTTTTAATAACTATTTTTTGGGTATTTTTTATTTTTATCTATCATAAATGTGTTGTACGTTGTGCAATTAATTTCGTGATTAAACTGAATATCATTTTTTGTATTTTATTAATAAAGTATGAAATCGAATTATTTGGTATATTATATATTGATCTAATGTATCCGCTTGGTGATAAATGGTATCTCAATTTTTTTTTTCATATTACTAAGCACTTACTCGATATAAATGAAAAAAAAATCTGGATAATACTATGGTCGATTCTTCTTTGTAAATGTGCTTGGAACATATCAAATTATTTGGTGTGTATGTGTGTATAAAAGTTTGTTTTTACTTAAATCACATTGTAGTCAAATCGAATTTTTGAATAAAATTTTTAAAATGACACCTATTTTGAAATGAATATAATGTACCTTCTTATGTACGGGTCGTGTACTAATTTTAAATAGACATGTTTTATATAATTTTGCACAATTTAAATTTCATACACCATTTTCAACAAATTAATATAGATAAATTGTATTATATATTGATTCTATATTTCTAATTTATAAATATTATTAATGAACATTTATGATTTATAAATATTAATGAATATTTCTTACCTGTTTATCGCACGAGATTCGTACTAGTATATTATAACAAGGCTACATTTTGCATTATGATTATTATAAGTAGGCCTCATGAAAACCCTAGTTTGCTGGTAAGCAACTCTTATTTTCGCCTGTGACGTGATTAATAATTATGACCAATAATTATTCAACCAAAATGCTTGCCCGTTTTTGGTAAACTGGATTCGATCTAATTATAGATACAACAATTAGGAATAATTAGAATAAAGGAGTTTAATGGGAAGTCTTATGTTAGTTGGTCTAACTATTAAGCCTATACATATTATTTTCACAGATATACATATCATAATTTAAAAATCAACATACATAAAAATATGATATTTCAAAATATAAGTTTTTGTTAAAGTATGACGAGTCGATCCAAGTAAATGTTAAACTAGCTCACACAAGAATTTATGTTAAATTAATATTTTAATCATTTTTATTACAATAGTTAATAATATAAAGGTCACCCATCTTTATACAGATGTCATGGGACATTTAAATTCGCACACATACAATATGTATGGCTATGTATTATTTTGTACTAACAAGTGATTAAAACAAATTAATTAAATCTGATAAGCTGACGGGTGAATAAGCCACGTGTCCCCTTGGACGAAATATGTGCCAATGAACGGCTTGGCCTCCTCATCGGTGAGTGCTCTTGCCCAGGCAACTCGTCCGGTGAGGTTAGAACCTGCCCCGCTGCATTTGTACTCTCCATAATACACTTTCCTATATATTCATAATTACCCAAAATTAAAGTAGTAATTAGTCAATAACAAGGTTTTGTTGTGTGTGTGTATATACATTTGTTTGGAACTATATAAAGTGTGACATAAAATAATAATTAATCAATAATCAATTTTGACTTGTTAGGTTATGGACTTACTGGTCGCGACTTTTATCGCCCCAATCGCTCCATCCTTCTGGAATGACGATTTTGTCCAAGAAAGTGTAGGAGAAAACAACCCTCGAATAATCGGCCCATGCCCGGCCAAGGTAGATTGAGCCCGACCCAGTTATGGTGCAATTTTTGAATGAAAACCCACTTGAAAGCGATGAGTTTGTGCGCTTTTGAGCCGTGACTGAAGCCACCTTCTTGGCTACCGAGTTCAAGTAGCAATTCTGCACGTGCCCATTTCGTAATAGTAAATGCTAGATATTTTTTGAGAAAATCTATTTTGTAGTTCAATTAAAAATTTAATCTATATATATATAATAAGAATTAACATTTACCAAAAATAGTAGCAAAAAAATAGGTCAAAATTTAATGCAGCCTATAAATAGTAAGTTTCATTATTTTTCTTATTTTTTTTTTAAAAAATCATACAGCATTAAATGCTACCTTAAATTTTGAGCTTTAGTTCATTTTATTATTTAAAAAATCCGGCAAAGATTTATTAAGTGTATAAGTTTTTATTTTTATTTTTTTCTTAGAAACAACGAAAAACATTAAAATCTCAATTCAAAATATAACAAAAACTTTAAAATCTCAGTCTTTATATTTGTGCCTTTAAAAAAAAATATTGAACGCTAAAAATATTCTTTAAATTGTATAATCAATCAATTAATCTTTATTTTTTAAAAATTACTATGTTTATTTTGTATTAATATGCATAAAGTAAAAATAATTTATTCATCTTTAGATATATAATTTATAATCTTAATATATTTTCATTTGGTGTAGACATTTATTATATGAATCATAAAATATTTTTATTTCATAAAATTTAAAATATGTAAAGAAAATAAGAAAATTTCTCCGGATCAATCGGGTGATTGAACTAGGGTACTGCCCAGGTTGATTGAATTACTTTTAGGTGATATTTAAAATAGTCAAAAAAACTTGACACAACTTGGTTGGTCCCAGGTGACTTAAGTTATGTATTTGTTCGACCACACAAAATCGATTATTGAACCTAAATTTAAATTTTATATTAAAAATATTTTATTACGTGAATGTGATGTAGTCCAAACCTCAAATAATCGTATTAACAATACTTTATTACAACATGTTTAATGATTTATGAATATTTAGATATCATTTTATTAATATTTATGTGAATTAAATAATATTTTATTAAAATATTTATCAATATACAATAAATATAAGGTTTTCAGAACTGGACCATCATCGAAACGATCAACTTATTTTATTAAATCACTTGTGGTTTGTTCATATTTTAATTTATAAATATTTTAATATATATATATAGTACTTTTCGTAATAAATTTAAATAAAATGTGTTACTTAGATATCTAAACAATTTATAAATTCAAATGTTTAAAGTAATTGATAAATAATTTATAAATCTCTATTTTATTTAAATATGTAATTTTATTTAAAATAATTTTAAATATAACAAAATTTATTTAGAAAATCGATCCTACCAGTCCAACCGACTGGTGTTGACGAATTCGAGAGCAAATATTTTATTCAAGCGAACTAGACTGGTTATAAACCGGTTCTCGGTCTATCCGGTCGGACTGTGTCCAACCCGGTTTAATTTAAAAACAATGAATAAATCATAATTAATATTATTTATATAATTAATTTATAATACAATCGTAATATTGTTTTCCCGTGCATCGCACGGGCCACGCACTAGTTTTTAAGAATGTACTTTCAAACAGACACATAAACACTACCAAGTAGCAAGTTTTTGTATGTCTCAATATAGGCATAATTTTTTGCAGATCCTTGTTACAAAATATATTGGGTGAGAGTACTCTTCACTTCGGCCCACTAAGTTTGTTTTTATAGGTCAAAGCTCAATAATAAGTACTTAGACCCAATAGGCCCAATTGATTATTAGAAATGGGCCTAACAAACCTCATAGAGCGACGTCCCATAGCCGAAGATAAAGTCCACAGAGCCCTGTATGAAGCAATTACTGAAATAGTGAAGGCCTTTGTGATCGTAAAGAGTGTCTTGGCCGCCGTAGAAACTGCAATTGTAAAAGGCGGCCTTGCTTCCGGATATCCGTAGCGCCACCGCTTGCCCGCCCGCCGTCCCCACCACGTGAGGAGCCGTGTTCTGCATTTTCACCGGAGAAAAACTTGTATTCCTTATTCAAGATTTATTCGACTAGTGATTTTCACAATTTACTGTTGCTAGAAATTGAATATGATTGTTTGTGCTTCTTGTTATTATTTTTCTTTTCCGTAATGTTGTATGTCTGGACATGACATTTATAATTTTTTTATGGATACACATATTTTCAAATTAAAATGACATATTCTAAAAAGTAATGGTCTTGTTTGGTAATTGACTGATAGCGGATAATTGACTAAATTAGTGAATATCGTATAGAGAAATGTACTAGCAGGTTTGACTGGTGGACTCAATTATCAACAGTTTGTCAAATATGTTTTTGATAAATAGTAAAAAATCAAATTTGTTATGTGTATCGTTTTTTTCTTTTTTTTTTTTCCACAATGTTCTTTGAACGTTTTTTATAATTATCATTTTTGGTGAAAAAACTAACAAATAAGCTCCTTATCAGAAAGGCTAATTAATGGATTTAATTGGTCAAACTCCAAATGGGGTAAAATATGCTAATTTATCATCGACTCACAAACAAATATACAAACTAGTCAGTTATTAATAATCAATTTTGAATCGGATGATTCGATTTATGGAGCAATCCACACTTATTCACCAATAGTGTATTGACACGTGTTCTGCAATAAATACAATTTAGACATGTGTCAATATATTAAGTGGTGGATGACTCCATAAGAAAATCATCCGATGGCTTCATAGAATTTTTGTATTAATAATAGTATTGCATTTGATAAAGTGATAATATCTTAGTGTTTTTTCTTTTTTTTTTTTTTAAAAAAAAGTTTGAATCAATTTTTAATCCTATCTTAGTCGTAAGTTGGAATTTATTTTAAATCCAACTCTAGTGCCTCCAGTTTTGTTCTATGTCATAGCAAACCCGTGATTATGTCTGGATGTGGCTCTAAAGGTGGGACAAGAATCTTATGAATGCCTTTCCCGTTTTACTATGTAACATAGATAAAATATACACTTCTATTTACTTACAAATAAATATATATATATATATATATGGTGTAAGTAAATAATTAAACCAAGAATATTGATCGAATGACCTCAAATTTAAGGTTGATGGCCATGAAGTAATCAGCATCTATGGCCACCGTGGCACTCTGAAACGTCCTAAGTTGCTTTCCATCTTTCCCAATCACAGTCGAAGCCGTGTCGTTGCCAGTGATAGTCGGAGGCTCAATCGCATTCCCGACCAACGTTATAAATTGCATGCTTCTCGGAATATTCACCTTTTCCCTAAATAAAAACGTAAACAAACTTACGACAATTAATTTATCCTACTAACTAAATATTTTTATTTAAAATAATAGCTGGTCAACCAGCCTAACGGTCAGATCAAGTCACGGGAGTCATGGTGATTGTACGTACCTATAAATGCCCGAATTAATATGTATTAAGATCCTTCGAGTGTTGAGTATTGGGATGCCGCTAATTGCGTCGTTAATGGTTTTGAAATCGCCATTTCCATCTTGGCTAACGGTGATGTCAATTATGTTAATCTCTGCTGTACGTAGCCTCCAATCGACATTACTCGTTTTTTGGCCGACCGATTGGGCATCTTTTGGTGATTTTTTGTGGTAGTGATTCTCGACGTGCCACGATATCCATTTGTCGAAGCTTGTGTTGAGGGCGCTTGATAAGCAGTGAATGTTAATGGAGAAGAAGAGAATTGTAAGCTGCAGACCAAAATTTGGTGCCATTTTGATCTTTTTATCTNTTTGGGTTACTATGGTAGCACAAGGTAGTGTAGGGCAATCAGTTGCATGGACATCACATATGGGTAGTGTGCTATATACTATAATGCCAAGAAGTGTGTTTTTGAAGTTGACTTTCTAGCTAATAGGTGTTTTTACTAAAATAGCCTCGACCGAAACTGTTGGGGGTCCGTTGAACATATTCAAAGTCATAGATTTTACGTTACGGGTGACTATTTAATTAGTTTTTCACCGTTGGATTGAAGTAAGATTAATAGAACGGTAAAAAACTCTACACGGTAGAGTGAAACCTTCGTTTCTAAAGAGTGAGACACTTATGTAAGATTAGATCGAACGGTAAAAAACTCTATAGTTACTAGTAGGGTGAATTCTTCCCTCCTAAAGAGTGAGAGACTGAAGCAATATATTGGATCGAACTTTGGAAAAAAAAGCTACATTAATCACTAGGGTGAAGTCTTCCCTTCTAAAGAGTGAGGGACTGAAGTAAGATTAATGATTGATTTAACTAAAATTGACAAATGCAATTTAATTTATAAAAAAAAGTCAATATTTATGGAGAGGGTCATTTCAGTAAATGGAGAGTTTTGTGATAAGAGGTCCAGAAAATTGTTCCCATTTAGATAACGTAACCATGCACTAGCATTTGTGCTATAGGCCAGTTGAGGCCCAATAGTGATGTGCAATTGGGCAGCATGATATTTTGTGAAGATGGCAATGGCAGAATATGATGAAACTTAGCTGTACTCCAGATACATATGTATATGATTTATTCCTCTTTTTTGCTGAGGTATTCATTGAAATCTATGTGCCACAACATGTTAACATGCCTAGTGGTGGGCACTTGTAATCTTCAGCCAGGAATGAGTATTATTGGACAAGAAAGGAAATCAATTTTAATTATTTATTTATTTAATATGAAAAAATTAGAGATTTCAGATTTGGGCCTGAATGCACAAGTAAGTTGCAACTACAATGCGGGTAAATTATGTAACTGTCTACTATACACATGGAGTTTAGAAATATACCAGCCGCATGGAACATTTATATAAATACATATTGATTTAGTAAAATACGTGAAAAAAATTAACTTTTAGAAATTTGAAAATTCTTAAGACCGTATCAGTTTCTACATGTTTGAATTAAAAACTACCCTTGAAAATCGGACACTAGTCGGTTAAAATAACATTAAAAAAAGTCAACAAAACGACAGAGAACAAAACGAAAAAATTGAAAAAAAAAAGAACTTTATAAAAAAAAAAAGAAACCAGTGGTGATTAAAAAAATAAATCGAAGGTGCATCTATATTTGCAATAAATCGAAGGTTGCATCTATATTTGCATTAGGAGAAGCAGTTGGAAGGTGTTTTCAAATATGTAGAAGACTATTCAATACGAAGAAAGATAATTACTTGTTTTCATTAGTAATAATATGTGAAATATTTGTAAGTAATTAATTTAATTGATTTAATATACATATATATGTATAAATATATATTTTGTTTCCAACAGATTGGATAAAAAATATTGAACCAACTGGATATCATGAACGCAACTCAAAAACATTTGATGAACAACTGACAAAAAAAATATAAATACTACCAATCCCTTTAACATACAAAACAATACAAAAAAATTAAAAAAAAAAAGTTATTAAAAACAAGCACTAGGCTACACATCCAGTCAGTATAAAACACAAATTGACTCAACTGAAATCCAGAATGTTTCTCGCATAAGAACATGCTTAGAGCATATCAATTGTAGGATTGTAGAAGTTGTACGATAAAAAAATTTCTCCAGCGGTATTTTTTCTACTGCTATTTGTGTTGATGTGGCATGAAAGAGATAGAATTATTCTAGAAGTCTTTCTACATGTGAAAGTACTTCTAGATGTGATGAATCATTTTTTTCCTTTGTTTTTCTTTTATTTTAAATTATCCTTATACAATTCATAAACAATAAAATTTACTCAAACATGTATATAGTATTTACTAAAAGACTAAACTTGAAGAAAAAATTTAATTTATAATCCAAGTCGTTGATTAAATTATAGTTTGTTAGTATTTATTTGTACACACTTTATCAAAGACAAATTAATTTACATAAACAAAAATAAAATAAAAAAATTGAAAGACTTCTAAAATTATATTATAAATTTAATGGTATATATTTTGTTACAATTATGTATTAAAATATACCGATATAAAAATACCTATTATAAAATGGTATATATTTTGTTAAAATTATGCATTTAAAATACATAATAAGTACCGGTATTATACAATACAATATGAAGCTCAATAGAATAATAATTTATATTTTTTTTGCAATATATATCGTTGAAAGCAGGGACGGATTTAAATATAGTATAGGAGGGGTTATTGTCCCCCAAATTTTTAATTATTTCTACTATATATATTACTAGTCTTTCTTACTACATAAAATATGTAATACATAAAAAAACATATTGAATTTATACATGTATCCTATAATTATTACTAATTATTAGTATGGACTATCTAATAATCCTTTATAACTACATTATATCTTTCAAGTAAATTTCTACCCTCTTAAAGTGTAATATTTGGTGCTTTTACTTTTATATTATAGAGCTTAATTGAATGGTGTAAGAGATGGTTGAAAAGAAATTATTAATAGAAGAGCATGAGTGGTATGTAATTTTACGGAGTCAGATAAAAATTTGCAAGAACTATTAGTATTGTGTCAATAGTTGTTGGGTCTCGTGATTTGAGATAATGTCAAACACAATTTTAAAATATCAAAGCTGAAATGTTATGTCTTTTGTAGAGCATATTTATTATTTATTTTATCTATTTTATAATACAATTACATGTTTTATATCTATATAAATGTGTGATATATTAAAAATTATATATTCCCTCTAAGGTGTTATTTGTTTAATAAATGAACCGTCTTAGCTTTACTCTTTTGATAAATAAAAAAATGTGAGCTTGAAATCATTTCGTTTAATAAACAAATTCAGTTAATTGTTCAATCGTTTACATATATTAACAAGATGATGTGAAACTTTCATTGGTCAAATTGATTATGTTCACAAATAATTTATTTCGAAAACAGCTTCAGT
>BKCP01011626.1:220247-264374 GCA_008636005.1 Striga asiatica | reverse complement strand
GAACCGTTAGCTGCCACACGGGGCGTATTCTTCTTGCGGAAAGAGTTTTACTCGCCTCGGCTAAAATCTTTCTGTTTGTGTTTTTAAGTTTCTTTTTTATTTTTCAGTTGTAATTTATTTTTTCAGTTCAATTGTAATTTTCTATTTTTAGATTATTTGTAAGAACTGAAAAAAAAAAAAAATCATATCAGTTCGTAGGATTCCCGTGTACTTTTTATACCTAAAGTATAACAATCGCAAGAAGAATATATCAACCTACTGGACTGATGGCTTCCACCGGAAATGGTTCCAACACTCAGCATCCGATCAATCATGTACCTGCTGTCCATGTCCCTACTGCCGAGAAGCCCGAAAAATTCAATGGGCTTGATTTTAAAAGGTGGCAACAAAAGATGCATTTTTACCAGACCACTTTGGGTTTGGTGAAATACCTGAAGGACGACCCCCGGGTTATTGCTGAAAATGAGACCAATATTAAACTACGCACTGCGTACGAAGCTTGGGGGCAAGGTGATTACCTTTGCCGTAACTATGTCCTGAACGGACTTAGTAACGAGTTGTACAATGTGTACAGCTCGGTTGGTTCTGCCAAAGAGCTTTGGGCTGCTTTGGAAAAAAAGTACAAGACCGAGGATGCCGGGGCGAAAAAATTCGTCGTCGGAAAATTTCTTGACTTCAAAATGGTTGACACAAAGACCGTTGTGTTTCAAGTGCAAGAATTCCAACTCATCTTGCACGATATTCATGCTGAGGGAATGTCTCTGAGCGAGTCATTCCAAGTTGCGGCTTGAAAAACTGCCGACGGGTTGGAAAGACTTCAAAAACTACCTCAAACATAAGAGGAAGGAAATGAGTCTTGAAGACTTGATTGTTCGTCTTCGTATTGAGGAGGACAATCGTAATTCATCGGGGAAAATTTCGATGATGGAGGCTCGTGCTAACTTGATAGAGCAAGGCAACTCGAGCAAGAGAAAGTCCCTAGACAAAGGGAAGCAGCCTGCCAAGGTTTGGAAGTTTACCGGAACTTGTTATAATTGTGGAAAGCCGAACCATATGGCTAAAGACTGCAAAAGGCCAAAGAAGGCTGGGCCAAAGAAAGGTAAACCGAGTGCCCTTATTGCTGAACACGGCCCTGTGCCGGGTGAACTAACCGACTTTGATATGTCGGCTGTGGTGTTTGAAACCAATATGGTGGATAACCCAAGGGAGTGGTACATCGATACTGGTGCCACTCGTCATGTGTGTTCCGATGAGGAGGTATTTTCTGAATACACTCCTGCTAAGAGTCGGAAACTTTACATGGCAAACTCCGCCACGGCTGATGTGGCTGGAGTGGGCACTGTGGTGCTGAAGCTGACTTCTGGAAAGGAGTTGAAGCTTAAGGATGTTCTGCATGTCCCAGACAGCCGCAAGAATTTGGTCTCCGGATCTCTTCTTGTTGAGCATGGATTTAGGTTGGTATTTGATGCTAAGAAATTTGTTCTTAGCAAGTTTGGAACTTTCCTTGGTCGTGGCTATCTCGACAAGGGTATGTTTAAAATGAATGTAATGGCCGTGAGCCGTGTAACCGTTTTAAATGATAATGAAAAGCCTATTTCTGTTTATACCGTTGAGTGCTCTGATTTATGGCATATTAGATTGGGACATGTAAATCGAAATGCAATTAAACGGATGATGAATTTAGAATTAATTCCTAATTCTAAAATTGAATCACATAAGAAATGTGAGATTTGTATTGAAGCAAAAATGGCTAAGTTGCCTTTTCACTCGGTGGAAAGGTGTACTGAACCATTAGGCTTAATCCATACTGATGTATGTGATATGAAAAGTGTGCAAACAAGAACGGGTAAAAAGTATTTTATTACTTTTATCGATGATTGCACAAGGTTTTGCTACTTATATTTATTAAGAAGCAAAGATGAGGCTGTGGAAGCATTTAAAATTTATAAAACCGAAGTTGAAAATCAACTCGACAAAAGGATTAAAATAATCCGAAGCGATAGGGGTGGGGAGTATGTAGCTCCTTTTGAACAAATATGTTCCGAATATGGCATAATTCATCAAACGACTGCCCCTTATTCTCCACAGTCAAACGGTGTTGCTGAACGCAAGAACCGTACTTTAAAAGAAATGATGAATGCCATGTTGATAAATTCAAGATTACCTCAAAACATGTGGGGGGAAGCTGTTTTAACAGCAAATCATATTCTGAATAAAATACCACCTAAAGGGAAAGATGAGACTCCTTACGAAATGTGGAAAAATCGTAAGCCGTCTTATAAATACCTGAAAGTGTGGGGGTGTTTGGCTAAGGTTTCAATACCGGAACCCAAACAAATGAAAATCGGGCCAAAGACGATCGATTGTGTATTTATTGGATATGCGTACAATAGTACAGCATAGAGATTTCTGGTTCATAAATCAGAAAATCCAGAGGTATCTGTTGGTACCACGATTGAGTCGAGGAATGCTATATTCTTTGAGAATATTTTTCCTCTGAAGGAAAGAGCAGAATCTAGTTCTAATAAACGAATGTATGAAACTGCTAGTGGTTCTTTACCAGAGGGTACTGATGAAGAACCAAGACGTAGTAAAAGGTTAAAAACGGCGAAAATATTTGGACCTGATTTTATTACGTACATGTTGGACGATGAACCGAGCTCCCTTAAGGAAGCTTTGTCCAGCCCAGATGGACCACTCTGGGAAGAAGCTGTAAATAGCGAAATCGAGTCCATTATGCAGAACCATACTTGGGAGTTGGTTGATCTCCCTGATGGTTGTAAACCTTTAGGATGCAAGTGGATCCTAAAGAAGAAATATAAAGCTGATGGATCGATTGATAAGTTTAAAGCACGTTTGGTGGTCAAAGACTTTAAACAAAAAGAAGGGTATGATTTCTTTGATACCTATTCACCAGTTACGCGTTTAACGTCGATAAGAGTGCTTCTCTCGATTGCTGCTTTGCACAATCTTGAGATTCACCAAATGGATGTCAAGACGGCATTTTTAAATGGTGAATTGGAAGAAGAAATATACATGGAACAACCTGAAGGGTTTGTTGCACCTGGACAAGAGAGAAAGGTGTGTAGATTGATCAAATCCTTGTACGGACTGAAACAAGCTCCGAAACAATGGCATTTGAAATTTGATGACGTGATGTTGTCAAATGGTTTCAAAATCAACGAATGTGACAAATGTGTTTATGTCAAGAGTACATCAAATGCATTTGTGGTTGTATGTGTATATGTAGACGATATGTTGATCATGGGGAGTAGCCATGAAGTGATCATGGATACGAAAAGAATGTTGAAAAGAAATTTCGACATGAAAGATATGGGTTTGGCTGATGTTATTCTTGGAATAAGGATTATCAGAACCCAAGATGGAATTGTCTTGTCACAATCTCATTATGTAGAGAAAGTGCTCAAGAAATTTGATACCAATGACGGTGCACAGTCTAGGTGTAAGACGCCCCTTGATCTTAGTATAAATCTGGTAGTCAATAAAGGTCAACCAGTGGCTCAGTTAGAATATTCACGGATAATAGGGAGTCTGATGTACTTGACGAATTGTACACGACCAGACTTAGCCTATCCGGTGAATAAGTTGAGCAGATTTACGAGCAATCCCAGTCATGAGCACTGGAATGCTTTGGGAAGGGTACTTAAGTACTTGAGGTACACCCTTGAATACGGGCTAAAATACTCGAGATATCCAGCCGTACTTGAAGGGTACTGTGATGCAAGCTGGATATCAGATTCGAGAGATTCTCGCTCCACTAGCGGTTATGTATTCTGTATTGGAGGAGGTGCAGTTTTGTGGAAATCCACAAAACAAACGTGTATAGCTCGGTCAACGATGGAATCGGAGTTCATAGCTTTAGATAAAGCTGGTGAAGAAGCCGAGTGGCTTAGAAATTTTTTATTCGATATTCCATGTTGGGATAAGACTTTGCCGCCTGTGATGATTCACTGTGATAGCCAAGCTGCTATAGGTAGGGCGCAAAACAACTTGTATAACGGTAAGTCTAGACATATTCGTCGTAGACATAATACCGTACGCCAATTGATCACAAATGGTGTAATTTCCATTGAATATGTGAAGTCTAATGAAAATTTGGCTGATCCTTTGACGAAAGGATTGAATAGAGATCAATTGGTAGTTTTGCTAGAGGGAATGGGCTTAAAAACCCACAATGTATAAGAATGACCATAGTGGTAACTCTACCATGCTGAATGGAGATCCCACAAACTTGGTTCAAAGGGAAAACTAAGCTATGAAAATTCAGTTGAGCACTTGGAACATATGAATGTCCAAAGCTATTCCCTAGAGCACTCCAAGTGCAAGATGACCTGTTGATTGTGGTGAGGGTAAGTCATGTGGACTTTTAATGAATCCTTAACCTTGTAATGGTGGAGTATGACAGGATACTCTTGATAGGGAGGTCACCTATATAAGTGTGAAGTGTGGGCCGCTTCAAATGTAAACACTTATGAATCCATTGTGTTGTGCATGGCCAAAACGGACACAACGATAGAACGGAATGGAGTTAAAGTTCTATTGTGTGAATGTCATTGTCTCGGTGTACACTACGGAGGAATAGTTCAAGGCATTATGTCCACTAGTCCGCCAGTGCATCCGATGATGTTTACAAAGAAAGGTTCAAAGACAAAAGCTACCTTTTCTGATACAATAGACTTTTGTGAGGATTGAGCACAATGGTATAATTTACACTCATGTGGGAGATTGTTATAATGAGTGTTAAATTGATATTTTAATTAATATTCTTCCTAATATTCCTATTCTTCTTCCTAATATTCTTATTCTTCCTAATATGCTAACCTCTCCTTCTACTACAAATTTTAATGGTTAGTCAACCATTTTCCAACCACACTATAATTATTTTATAACCACTTGATACCAATTTACTTTCATTTGTGTATATATATATATATATATATCACATTTGATGAGAAGTGAACGAGAGAATTGAGAGAAAAGAAGTGAGAAAGAGACGGAAAAACAAAAATTCAGGGAAAAAGAAAGAAAAAAAAGGGAAGAAAAAAAAAATAGAAAATAAAATATAAAAATATTTATTTGTTATCAAAATAACAAAAGAAAGATATTTTTATTTTTATTTTTTAGTACTCAATTCTCGACTCCGTTCCAGTTCGCCGGAGCTCGTAAATCTGGTGTGCTACAGATTTAGAGACGTTTGCCGTTGTATCTTTGGGGAAGTTACGCCAGAACCGTTAGCTGCCACACGGGGCGTATTCTTCTTGCAGAAAGAGTTTTACTCGCCTCGACTAAAATCTTTCCGTTTGTGTTTTTAAGTTTCTTTTTTATTTTTCAGTTGTAATTTATTTTTTCAGTTCAATTGTAATTTTTTATTTTTAGATTATTTGTAAGAACTGAAAAAAAAAAAAAAAATCATATCAGTTCGTAGGATTTTCGTGTACTTTTTATACCCGAAGTATAACACCGTGTACGTTAGAATGTATCCGTTTAACAGAAAAAGAAGTGAACGAGCCTCACCCCATCCATCCCTTAGGGAAATTTCTTAGTTAAAATTGGCGGCCGACTGCGCGTTGAACGTAGTCCCAGAACCAAATCGTAGGCGGCGGACTTGCTAATTCGCTGCATAGGTTCCCCACCGGTCACGAACATCTGAAGCCGCACCACTTCACGGATCCCCGCCACTAGGTTGACCTAGGAATTAAGAAGTTGGAAGAAGAAGAGGAGAAATTAGGGAAGAAATTTGAGAGTTTGTGATCTGCACAGTAAAAATTGAGAAAGGAGAATTTGAAGTGGTGCGTTCGTCGAAAAGAAAGGAATAGAGGAGAAGAAGAAGATAAAAACAAAAAGAAAACCGCTTGAAATTGTCGTTAAAAACAACGTATTTCTGTAAAAATGAATGTATATAAAATAGAAAAACTGATACAAAAATAAAGATATATAATGGCTTATAAATAAATAAATAAATTAAATAACTAGTCATAAGACACCATTTTCTCCTACAATGCTTATATAAATGACTAGGCCTGGCATAGGAGTTATCATATTTCGTTGTTTTTTAATTTGACAAAACAATTATAGCCCAGTTAAGTTCTGGGCTTCATTGGTATTTGGTACCAGGCCATTGCATAACGGGGCCATGCATACAGGCTCGTGCGCATGCAATGACCTTTTAAGTAACACATGTACTATATATTTCGAAAGCTCTAGTCATATACCAAACACCATGCGATTTGAAAATAATAATAAAAAGAAACCACAAATAGTCAAAGTTAGTATATATGCACTTGAGAAAAAGAAAAAAATGCACTTAAAAGAAATTGTAAAGAAACAAATAAATGGGAATTTATTGGTAAAGGCGTAAAGGTTTTTTCTTATTTGGGTTCAGTAAATAAGGACCGTCAGATTATGAGCCGCAGCATGAGCGAGATGCAGTGTCTAGAAATTTCAAGTTTGATGCCATATGCCAATGGTTAGATTCGGTAGAATCTGGGTCTTCACTTTGTTCACTCCAGCTTCCATATATGTTAGGACCCCATAGTGTGAGAAAACGCCAAAACTGTCACCTATCAGATAAGTTAAATATATTTTTGAAGGACCTATAACAAAAACATGTGATTGCATGAACACAAATTCCTTTATTTCTACTGTTTTAATTGTATTTTTAAACGTACAGAAACAATTACAACACCCAACAAACAAACTAAACTATACTCATCTCTCTCTCTCTACGAAACTAGCTCACATCTATATACGATCGAATTAGACCATTAGTTATTATTCTAGTTTTTCTCACGCTACGAAACTAAACAAACTGTAAAAAATGGATTGAAAAAAACATAGAGAAAAAAGTCAAAAGTAGAAAGTCCCATTCACAATCACAACCCCAAAGTGTAAGGGAGTTCTAGCACCTTCCTTCACTTTTAAAATCAAAAAACGAAAAAATAAATAAATAAATAAATAAAGGGAGAAGAATAATAGACCCACGTTCATCAAGAAGCTTCGAGCCACCCCATTTTCAGCCGTCGATCCAATCTTTCCTCCACGTGTCAGCATAACACTCCATCAAAACTCTTAGCCGTCAGTCACTCTAACCACTATATAATCTCCACCTTCTTCAACCTTGAGTTTCGCCCAAACGAAACCAAACCCAAAATTTAACAGTCACGTAATCAGCACATTGAACTCTCAACTTCATCTCTCGACGTCAACTCTCTTCGATTTTTTCTGGTCTTACGCACACAAGTTTTCATGGCCCCGGAAATAGTGGCTGCGGGGACAATGACGGCTGATTTGGCCAAGCCGGCGGTGTTGCCGAGCAGAGCTTACGTCACTTTCTTGGCCGGCGACGGAGATTACGTAAAGGGTGTCGTCGGCCTCGCCAAGGGCCTGCGGAAGGTGAAATCCCTTTACCCACTCGTGGTGGCGGTGCTGCCCGACGTGCCGGCGGAGCACCGCCGCGTGCTGGAAGAACAGGGCTGCATCGTCCGGGAGATCGAGCCCGTATACCCGCCGGAGAATCAGACGCAGTTCGCGATGGCGTATTACGTCATCAATTACTCCAAACTCCGCATTTGGGAGGTACGTCGATTGAGTTGTTTGAGCTTTGAACGGTGCCTGCATGACAATTCTGTTAACGCACGCTAGGTGTTTGTTTAATTGGAAATTTGAAATATCAATCAAAGCACTGATTCTTGCCTTGTTCTCGAGCTAAGCGTTTTTAACTGACCTGAACTGAAAACACTGTAGTTTATCTCCTTTTCAAAAGTCGAATGTTGAAGTCATGTATGTTTCTTGGAATGGTTTTGTTGTGGTGCAGTTTGTGGAGTATAGCAAGATGATATACCTGGACGGTGATATTCAAGTGTATGATAACATTGATCACCTGTTTGATTTGGAGGATGGACATTTGTATGCCGTTATGGATTGTTTCTGTGAAAAAACATGGAGCCACACTCCTCAGTACAAGATCGGCTACTGCCAGCAATGTCCGGACAAGGTGAAGTGGCCGGAAAATCTGGGCCAGCCGCCGGCTCTTTACTTCAATGCCGGCATGTTCGTATTCGAGCCGAGCCTCTTGACATATGAGAATCTCATGAGCACACTCAGGATAACTCGACCTACTCCGTTTGCAGAGCAGGTGAATCTTATGTTTATAAAATATGCCTGATTCTTGTGAGGTTATATGTTCGCTATTCTTACTCTGGCAATGGCTCAAATGGGGCATTTCTTTCTTGCAGGATTTCTTGAATATGTTCTTCAGGGACATTTACAAGCCAATTCCAAACATCTACAATCTTGTTCTTGCCATGTTATGGCGCCACCCGGAGAATGTCGAGCTCAATCAAGTGAAAGTTGTTCATTATTGTGCGGCGGTGAGTGCTTGTTCGGTCGGGACAAATTTTCTTTCCTTTTTTCTTTTTTTTTTTTTTTTTTTTTTTTTTTGGTTAAATATGAAATTGGGTTGGGCTTTTTCGTANTATTTATTGTTGGTGCTTGATTTCTAACAAGATTGAGTTTGTGTGGATATTGCAACAGGGTTCTAAGCCATGGAGGTACACTGGGAAGGAGGAGAACATGCAAAGATCAGATATTAAGATGCTGGTGAAGAAGTGGTGGGAAATTTTCAATGATGAGTCTTTGAACTATAAGAAATCGGTGGCTCAGAATGAGGGAGCTCTCGAGCCAGGAGTTTTGCAGCCATTGATTGTGGCGGCCATGAATGAGGCTAATGCGACTGGAAGGAAGTTTATAGCAGCCCCTTCTGCAGCATAATTGTAGAATGGGAAGTCTTGGTCATGGGGCATTTTGTGAACTGAGAGGAAGAGCTTGCATTAGAGGGTTATTTGGGCAGGGACGAAGTTGTTTCTATTTGGGGCGTGTAGTATTTTATTTTATTTTCTTTTCTTTTCTTATGCTTGTGTTGTTGTAACTTGTAATGCTGGGTTTTGTTGTCCCAATCTTTTGTAATTGGAAAATAATTGGGAATGTTGCTATTGATGATATCAAAACTTGGGTTGTTTCAGCTTCTGTATTGCCTTTAAGTGAGGTGCAAGTGTGTGTGTAGTCATCAAGTCTGTTTTCTGTTTGTTTAATTATTTTAATAATATTGAATTAGAATCTATATCTATATCTATATTTTATAGGGTTAATTGTAAAAAAAAGCCCAATCTTTCTTAAAGTTGCAAAAAAAACTCAACTTCTTCAATATAGCATAAAAATACCCAACCTTTCAAAATTTTTGCAATTGTGTCTCGAAGGAAGATTCCGGTCAATTGGAGCTGAGGTGGCTTACCGGAAAATTGACACGGGCAGCGACACAGTTCTTCTACTCCTCACTGACGCACAGTTCTTATCCCTTCTCCCCATCACATTCCCTGTCTCCTTCCTCCCCTAATCCAACGGCCCCAGATGGATCTCAGCCCGAGGTGCATCCAAACGAAATTGTTTCATACTTCAGAGAATGGTTCGTGTCCCGAAAGAAACCCTTCTTCGACACCGTCTTCGAGATCCTCCGCACCCAGGAGGAGTCCGCTGCCGACTCAGCCCTTTCCCGATTGTATCTCAGGCTATCGGAAATCCTAATTCTCGATGTGTTGGATTACGGCAAGAAGAACGTCCTCTCCTGCTTGAAATTCTTCGATTGGGCCGGCCGGCAGCCGGGCTTCCACCACACGAGAACCACGTTCGATGCCATTTTCCTGATTATATCCAAAGCCAAGATGATGAACTTGATGCTGCAGTTTCTGCAGAACTATATGAAGCAGAGGTATTTTCACAAGATCAGGCATTACAACATACTGGTGATGGGTTATGCCGTGGTAGGTAAACCCGAGATTGCACTCCAGGTGTATGGCGAAATGCGGTTCCTAGGCGTGGACCTTGACGAGCTAGCTTACCATGTGCTCCTGAACTCTTTCATCGATCATTGGTTATTTTGATGTTGTGGAGACTGTAGCTCGCGAGATTAGACTTAGAGGCTTCCAGAATGAGATCACGCATTCGATTATGATGAAGAGTTTCTGCAAGCGGAATGAGTTGGAGAGAGGTGAAGAGTATTTGCACGACACGGGCCGTAACACGGTCATCTTGCCCGTGTCGTTGCCCGTGTCAATTTTCTGATAACCCACCTCAGCTCCAATTGACCGGAATCTTCCTTCGAGACACAATTGCAAAAATTTTGAAAGGTTGAATATTTTTATGCTAGATTGAAGAAGTTGAGTTTTTTTTGCAACTTTAAAAAAGGTTGAGTTTTTTTTGCAATTAACCCTATTCCATAAAAAGGTTTGTATTTACCTGAAATAATAACTAAAAGCCCGCAATTTTTTTTTTCAAATTTTACTTTTCTTAGTAACTTTTTTAAATATTTATGAAAAGTGGCGGCAAATCATTTAAAATTCAAACTAAAAAAATCAATATAATTAATGTGCAAAATCATTTTGGTCAAATATTGCGGCTATTACCTTTATTAGTTGCATAGTTAAAATTTAGTATATAATATTGTTGATATCAAATCCAGTAATCAGAATCAAAGGTACTAAGTCGGAATATATTATAGCAAATTACCGACTTCTTAAGAATTGCCGATTTCCGAAAGATCCAACTTCCGACAGACTTTCAAAAAAGGATCAAAACCGACATCCGAAACCGACGTAAGTAAACCGACTCCAAATCAACCGACTACCATAAAGTTTGAGCATTCCAACAGAAAGTAATCATTAGAAGCATCTGATTGGACCAACAAAACAAAAAGGCAATCATTGATGTTTCCCGCCGCCTCAAAACAAAGCAGCTCAATATTAAATGCATCTCTATCCATTTCGAGGAAGAAGACAAAAGCCACCGTACTATAAATAGCAGAATTTATGATAGTACTAGGATCCTTCCGATCACATTGTACACGAACTTAAGACAACCTCGGTTTTCAGCTTAAAACCGACTTCTGTACTCTTGTGAACACCATCAATAATATCTAATCAAATAGTTATCCTTATTTTTCGAACATCAACTGTGTTAAATTTTAAGTTGCTAATTCAGGACAGCAACAGTTTGGCGCTAGAGGAAGGGCCTTTCTCTTTTCAATTGTTTGTCTTGTAAAACAACGCGCAAAGGATGTCAAATTCTGGACGAAATGAACGAAATCCTGACCCTGGGATCAATCGTCATCCAACTCATACAACCGGAATTTCTGCCGTGCCATCTACATCAATTGATTATTCAGCTCTATTTCAAGATCCAGAGTTCTTGAAAAACTTAACTGATTTTATGGCACGAACAAGAATAGAATCAACCCCAGCGGCTAATCCTCAAACTCGCTCAACTCCAGTTCCACGAAGAAATAATATTCCTGCAACATCACATGCAACTTCCCATCCACGTACACATGAATCACAACATGATGCAACGACTCAAAATCGTGGGGTAGTTCCAGTACAAACTCGAGTTCCAGAACCAGCGCGATCAGAAGCGACTGCAGAAAGCCATTCTGGACATCGACCACAACAGCCTACTCCGTTGTTACCAGGACTATCACGACATGATCAACCTTCTGATTTACGACACACTCTTGAACAAACTCATGCTCGTCGTGGGCAGAATGAATTACGTCGTTTGATTGAAAGAAATCGTCAAAGACGCGAATCAGAAGAGTTAGAAATGTTGAGAAAAAGAATTGCTGAGCTGGAGACTTGTCAAGGTGAACATGGAGGACCGCCACGACGAACTCCAGTGATAGAAGAGACGTATCAAGAGGTTGGAACTCCCTTAGCTCCTCACCTGACCAGAGAACCAATCCCAACTAAAGTGAAAGTTCCGCAAATCGGCTTATATGATGGAACTTCCGATCCTGATGCCCATCTCGGTCAGTACACGTCTTGGATGGATCTTCATGGAGCGAATGAAGCACTCAGATGTCGGATGTTTTCCTTAACTTTGGGACCACGAGCTCAAAAATGGTATCATTCTCTATCTCGGTATTCAATTTCCACATGGCAGCAGTTGAGAACGGCTTTCCGCTCTCATTTTATCGGGGCCCGAGTATCTTTAATTCCCAAGGAATCAATCGCAAATATTGTACAAAAAGATGATGAAAGCGTGAAAGACTACATTACTCGGTTCAACGAACGCGTACAAAATATGGAGCAATGCCATCCCGAAACGCTATTGGTCACAGCCATAGCCGGATTGAAGCCAAATTCGTTGTTCCGATGGAGTATATGTCAAAATAAACCGACTTCGTTTCAAGACTTTCTAGCTCGGACTCAACAACATATTTTAGCCGAAGAATCAATGTCGGTTCCCAATATTGACTTTTCCTCGTTAAAGTCGGAAGTCGGGCAAGAATCAAAAAAGAAGAAAAATAAATTTTTCAAGCCAAATAAGTCTCGATTTGGGAATCCAAAAATCCCTGAAGTGCAAGAAGCTAGAACTAAATATCTCAATGAAGTTAAATCCAGCTACCAGACGGTATTCTCGGCAGGAGCAGCAACAATATTTGAGGAATTAAAAGGGAAGGGAATTCTTCCTGATCCTCGACCTGTCAGAACACCCGAAGAAAAACTTGATAAAACAAGATATTGTTCATATCATAAGTCGGCAGGCCATAATACCGATGAATGTCTCGGTTTACTTTCTGCCTTGTTGCGACTTATTGGACATCCTCAAGTCCAAAGATTTGCCAAGAATGTTGATTATAAACGAAAAGGAAGAATGCCTGATTTACCAGACGATGAAGACGATGAAGAGCGTCCAATTAATCCGAAACGGGTGAGATCAAATGAGAAAGAAATATATATGACGAATCAACGAGAAAAAGACTCGACTGAAATGATGTATCGAGGAGGATACTATAATCCTGACAACTCACACCATGTACCCCGGGTTAATAACAGCAGTAATGCAACGTTGGAATCACGGAGACAAATAAAAGCGTACGCACGAAAAGCTTTTAACTCGGGAAAAACAGTTTTAACTACTGACCTCCGAGATAAAATTAATGCTCGGAACAATTGCCCGATCACATTCAATGTTGACGATGCAAGCTATTTTGCTCACCCTCATGCTGATCCCTTGATAATCACGGCACCCATCTGTGGAATACCGATACATCGTATGTTGGTGGACACTGGAGCATATTCAAGTATCATGATGTTACGTACATTTGAACAAATGGGAATCGATCCAGCCGAGCTAAAACCCTGTAAAGATCAAGTACAAGGCTTTAATGGAACAATAACGACAACCCTTGGCGAAATCACTATGCCAATTCGGTTCGGAATCCCTGGACAGGCCTCCAAAGTTATTATGGAGACATTCAAGGTGATGGATCTTAAAAATCAATATAATGCCATCATTGGACGGACTGCTTTATACAAGCTTCGTGCAGCTGTATCAATATTTCATTATGCTCTAAAATTTCCTACTAATAATGGAGAAGGAACTCATTATGGAGACCAGTACGAAGCTCGCGGAATGGTATGGGTTAGACCCTGGCATGAACCCTGTATGCCTGTACATATGATGGAGGATATTGAAGAAAGTCGAGAAAATTCAACACTCATTAACTCGGAATCATGCAATACCGAGATGGAACTCGATCCTGTGAAATCAAACAACGATTTGATTTGTGATCGTGGAAGACGTCCGGGAAAAGAGCCAATTAAAGAAGAAGACGTACTTGATCCTCGAATTCAGTTTAAGGAGAAAAGCAAACTTGAACGAGCCGAACCATCAGAAGAGGTCGAAATAATATTCATTGATGATCCAGTTTGTCACAAGTCGGTGCAAATTGGGGCCAATCTTCAAGAACCACTGCGAACTCGGCTCATTCAGTTCCTCAAAGCCAATTCCGACGTATTTGCCTGGAAACACGAAGATATGAAAGGAATTGATCCAAAGGTCGCTTCTCATCGACTTAACTTGGATCCAACAATTAAACCAGTGGTCCAAAAACGACGCAAACTCGGTCCTGATCGACAGAAAGCTCTCGAAGAAGAAGTTCAAAAACTGGTTGACAACAAATTCATTCAAGAGACCAAATACCCGACTTGGGTGTCAAATCCTGTTCTCGTGAAAAAGAGCTCTGGTGCATGGCGACTTTGCATTGATTTTACCGACTTAAATAAAGCCTGTCCCAAAGACAGTTACCCTTTACCGCATATCGATTACATGGTGGATGCCACAGCCGGACATGAATTGATGAGCTTTATGGATGCATATTCAGGTTATAATCAAATTCCAATGGACCCTGACGAGGCAGAACATACATCTTTTTATTCAGCCCGAGGATTATATTGTTATACTATGATGCCGTTCGGTCTTAAAAATGCTGGGGCCACATATCAGAGGCTGGTTAATAAAATGTTCGCCAAACTCATCGGACATACCATGGAAGTTTACGTGGATGACATGTTAGTCAAGTCGGTTCATGCGGCCGATCACATTGATCACTTACAGGAAATGTTCAACATCTTGAGAGAATATTCAATGGTGCTTAACCCAAAGAAATGTACTTTCGGAGTCGGTTCTGGAAAATTCTTAGGATATGTTGTCACTCAGCGGGGTATTGAAGCCAATCCAGTGAAAATAAAGGCAATTATGGATCTTTCACCTCCCACATCGGTAAAAGGAGTTCAAGCTCTTACCGGCCGACTTGCTGCCTTAAATCGATTTCTATCCAAATCAACAGATCGATGCAAACCCTTCTTTGAATCTATAAAGAAAGGAAAATGCTTCGAATGGACAGAAGAATGTCAACTAGCTCTGGATAAAATAAAAGAAACACTTCTTCAAATCCCGACTTTACAGAAACCGATTCCCGAAGAAATGCTATACCTATATTTGGGGGTAAGTAACTCTGCAATCAGTGCTGTTCTTATTCGTGAAGAAGGACGTCAACAATATCCAATCTACTATATCAGTAAGGCCTTACATGAAGCTGAATTACGATACCCGGCGATGGAGAAGTTGGCATATACCCTTGTTACTGCTGCTCGAAAGTTACGTCCTTATTTCCAAGAACATTCAATAACGGTACTCACTTCTTATCCCTTGAAGTCGATTTTACACCGACCTGATACGTCGGGAAGACTAATCAAATGGGCCGTAGAACTCGGTCAATATGATATTCATTACAAACCGAGAACTGCAATAAAAGCTCAAGCTTTATCCGACTTTATTGCCGAATTTACTCCTGCAATCGAGACAATCAATGAAGATCAATCATGGACATTGTATGTTGATGGCTCTTTAACTCAACATCGAGCTGGAGGAGGAGTCATTCTTATTGACCCTCAAAACAAGATGTTTTGTCATTCTGTCAAGTTCCTCTTTCCAGCAACAAATAACGAAGCCGAATATGAAGCCTTCCTATCTGGATTAAATCTTGCAAACTCCATGAATGTAAAGAAGCTGAAGGTATTCTCCGACTCACAATTGCTCGTAAATCAAGTCCGTGGAGATTTTGAAGTTAAAGAACCTCGGCTACTTCCATATTTGACGCTCGTAAAACAGAAGATGTCTCGATTTGATATTCAGTTGGAACATATTCCTCGTTCACAAAATGTTCCAGCTGATGCTCTGTCTAAACTCGCATCAAGTACCGGATTGGAGGATGTCGAGTATGTCCAAGTCGGTCATCAAGAAATACCTTCTATTTCTGTGCCTGAAGTCTTACATGTCGAGTTACAGAAATCCCCGACTTGGATGACACCGATTATAACATACTTGGAAACAGGAGCTTTACCTCAAAATCCAAAAGAGGCTCAAACACTTCGCATACGAGCTGCTCGGTTTACACTGGATAATGGAATTCTTTATAAACGAGGATACTCTCTTCCCTTGCTGAAATGTTTAACTGAGCCAGAGTCACGATATGTCCTTGAAGAAGTCCATGAAGGAATTTGTGGGAATCATCATGGAGCACGAACATTAGCATACAAAATACTTCGACAAGGATATTATTGGCCGACTTTGAAAGCAGATGCAATGAATTGGGTACGAAAATGTGTGAAGTGTCAAATATTCTCCCCAAACATAAATCAGAGCCCAGAATCTTTAAAATCGATCTATAGTCCATGGCCGTTTGCCAGATGGGGAATCGATATAATCGGTCCACTGCCAACTGCAAAAGGAGGTGTTCGATTTGCTATAGTAGCAGTCGATTATTTTACCAAGTGGGCCGAAGCTGAACCATTAACTACGATAACCGAACAGAAAGTAGTGGACTTTGTTTGGAAATCGATCATATGCCGGTTCGGTATACCGAGTTCAATAATAACCGACAACGGTCGACAGTTCGAAGGAAAACAACTTGAAGCTCTTTGTGAAGAATATCAGATTAAACACTTCTTTTCTTCGCCATACCATCCTCAATCTAATGGACAAGTCGAAGCCATCAATAAGATCATCAAAAATGGCTTGAAAGTTCGACTTGATGCAGCAAAAGGATCATGGCCTGAAGAATTACCACATGTACTGTGGGCCTATAGGACAACAGCAAGCAACGCAACGGGGGAAACACCATTTTCTCTAACTTATGGTTCAGAAGCAGTAATCCCTGTTGAACTCGGGTCTCCGACTTATCGAATAACGACATTTCAAGAAGAAACCAACTCGGAAAATCTGAAAGCCAATCTGGATCTTCTGGATGAAACTCGTCTCATGGCAGAACTTAAAAATGCTGCGTACAAACAGAAAAGTGAAAAATATATCAACTCGAAGATGAAGCCACGATCATTTCAAGTCGGTGACTTGGTACTCAAGAGAATTATGGGACCAGATCCGGGGCCTTTAAAACCGAAGTGGGAAGGACCATTCAAGATTAATCAAGTACTTCCAAAAGGTACTTACCGACTTGAAAAGCCAGATGGACTAACTCTGCCATATCCTTGGAATGCTGTTTATCTGAAGAAATATTTCCAGTGAAAGTTCTTGATGTACCAATGACTCTGTACACATTTTGATGTATATAATGAATTTGTGTGCTAAAGAGTCTCTTTAAAAGAGCCGAGATACTTTAACTTGGCATATCATTAGTCTTTATTTAGCCAAGGTTATAACTTGGACAAGACTAATGCATTATCTCTTCAAAAGAACCGAGATATTTTAACTTGGTATACTGTTAGTCTTTATATAGTCAAGCCTATGACTTGGACAAGACTAATGCTTAAAATTTTTATAAGATATTTCAAATTTAAACCGAGCCTTATTAACTCGGTAAGTTATATCTTTTCGACCAAACTAATAACCTTCGAATACCAAAGTACAGTGACTTGGGAAGGTTATGGACTTAGCAAAATTAATATCGGATGGTCTTAAAATTCAAATCCTGAAGATTGGTTTGAAATAAGATGATATCCGAGTTTCCATCTCAAAAGATGGTGTTCGCTTAAAAATTTAAAGTTTGGCCGACTTCTTAACACTTGAAATATTCAGCTAAAGTAAAAAGCCATGCTGGATATATGAATGGAAAAACTTAAAATGAAATTTTCATTCATACTTAATAATAAAATCCATTACAATAAAAAGATTGTGTCTCGACATGCCGAGAACACAATTTCAAAAAAAAAAAAAGAAAGAAAGCAAAGCAAAAACAAATTACAAACTAAGCAGATTTCGCCGGTTCATCAACTGTCTTGGCTGTATCGGCATTATCTTCATCTTCATTAGCTGCCTTGGTCACTTCGGCATCATCCTCCTTCACTTCAGCATTATCTTTCTCTTTGGCCGCCACTTCAGCACCATCTTCTTTCTTGGCTGCTTCTTCCGCATCGTTCTTGATAATCTGTTCGTACATCATGCGGCTAATGATGTCGAAAACTCGGTCCTCTTCAGCCTTGGCAGCCTGTTCGAGCTCAGAAAGGGTCACGGGGATATGCTTGTCTAAAACTGTATCTTCTCCCCCGACTTCAGATGACTTGGTCGCTTCAGACTGACCACCTTTCTGCGACAGCTCCGCAACTTTTCTCTCGAGGAAGGCCACAACCGACTTCCGAAGCTGCTCAGGAGTCATTTTCTCTAACTCTTCCTGTAAGCTGACTTCAGATAAGGTTTTCACATAGATGTTAGCCAGCTCCGACTTCTTTTCCTTCTCCCCCTCCAGCGCCATGTTAACAAAAGCGCGACGAAGACGAGCCTCCCTTTCTTGGCCCGACTCAGAAATCTCAAGACCGGCTTCGGCCCTGATGGAAGCAAGAAGGCCCTCACAAAAACTTTTCTCGTCCTCATCTGCCTCAATGTGAGTCGTCGCGATGGAAGGGTTGAAGTTATGGCTTCGAATTTTGTGCAGAAGGAACTGACGAACTTCCTCGATCCCATACAAACCGTCGTCGAAACGCTCAACCATCCAGCGTAGGTTGAGACAAGTGTTCATCTCAAATTCGCGATCCTCGTCTTCGGAGTCGGACTCCGCCTTTTCCTTGAGTCGGTTGGCCTCTGCCTCAAGAATTCTCCCTGCTCGGAGACCGTCATTATACTTTTCCTCGGCAAGTTTGATCTTTTCCTCCTGGAGTTTGCCGAGTTTAGCCAGATGTGCGTCTCGGTCCTTCTTCAATAGTTCTTCAACCTCGGACTGACTTTTCCGAGTAACCTCATGGGCTTCCTGCTCCTTCCGAAGGAGGCTCTCGCACCGAGATAGCTGCTCTTCTAGCATCTTCACACGCTGTTCGGAAGTGATGACTTGACTCGTCAACTTCAACACATCATTATCAAGGCTAGCCTTATCCGTTCTTAAAGCCTCGATTTCGCCCTGAGCAATCGTCAACTGTTCGGTTTGCTCATCAATCTTCACTTGCAGCTCCTTCTCCTTGGCTGCTGCTTCTTCTCTTAGAGATGCAAGTGCTCCATCTCTAAGTTCCAACGTATGCTTCTTCTCATCGACCTGGGCCGCATTAAGCCGAAATTCATCCTCGGCCATCACTAAACTAACGAGCGCGCGACCCAAACAAGCTTTGGCGTATTTGAACTTGTATGCGCTCGCCAACGAGGATACACCGATCTCGGATCTCGGATCCCATACCATCATAGGGACCCGAGCAGCATCTATGACATGGGCAGGCAGCTCCACAGTACTTGATATCTCAGGAATCTCAACCGATTCAAAAGTCGAGAACCACTTCTCGACCGATTCCCGAGGCTGCCTGAAGTTCAGAAACCTCTCCTCATCCATTGGCAAAAAGGATCGATCAATGATAGGTTCCTTCTTCTTCTCGCGATCACCGCCATCATGCTTCTTCTTTCTCCGTTCCTCGGCAGCTGGAATATCCTCTGCACGTCTCTTCTTCGACCGAGTAACGGGCACTTCACGCTCAACAGTAACCTCGTGGCCCTCAGGCTCATCAGAAGCCAAATCAATCACCAGCGGATTCTCTGCTATGACAGCCTCAACGTTTGGCTCAGCCTCAGAGACAGTAGCAGCCGCAGTAGAAGTCGCAGCAGCAATGGCAGCCATAGGACCTGCTGCTGCAATAGCCAGAGGATTAGGCTGCGAGACCACGATTGCAGCCCCCGACGTCGCACCATCCCCGACGTCGGTTTTTGGCGGATTCATGATAGGGTTTTCCAAGTAAGCCTTCACTAATTTCTTGCGACCCATTCCTGTCAGACGCAGCTCTTTGCTCTTCCCGACTTTAGTTCGCAGTTCCAAATTCGGACTCCTTTGTCGGAAGGCTCTAGCGTCACGAACAGTCTTGAAACCGAGCACTCCGAGAAGCGGATAATATACTGCAATTATAAAACCGAGTTATCACAATATCCAAAAGCTACCGACTTTGAATAAGATTGAAAAATTCGATTCAGATTTACCTGGCTGGAAAGAACCGTCTAAGATTTCTGGACACAATCCAGCAGCTTTCAACCTTGAATCCTTCAGAATCAACTTGAAGCCACGTTGTGTCTTCTTAAGCTTGAATAGTTCAGAAATTCTTCCTTTCAAAGTCGCACTGAGTTCAACTCCTTTGCTTTTGGCTGCAAATAGTAAAGTTGATGACCTGTTAGTACACAAATAAAAAGCAAGTCAGAACAAACTCGGTTTATTAGAAAGAAGGACAATACTTACAAACTGCAGAATTAATATTAATTGGAATCGACATTCCGTCAATCAAGGGCTTATTGAAATTCGGAGTCTGCCACTCCCCGCCGACCCACAGCCATTCCTCTTGGAACCCATGCAGCGAATCCGGGATTTCTGTGATCAGATCACCAATCTTAAAACCACTTTGGGGCCTTCCCGCGCAAGCGTAGCAAATCAAAGGATCTGCTACTTGCCTATCAGTACATCTCCTAAACGAGAAAAGGCTCCTTAACTCCTCAACAGTTGGCATATCCCAACCCTTTTCCTTCAGCAACACCCGAAGACCAATGATTCTCTTCCATGAGTTAGGCGCTAATTGACACAAACTGATCCCCCAATTCCTCAAATAATCCGTGATCAGAGCAGGAAGCGGAAATCTCAAGCCAGACCTCAATGAGTCGGCAAAAACGCCAACACAACCCGGAGGAGGACAAGTTATTCTTTCACCTGGATAAGGGGCAAACAGTTTTACCGAAGACGGGATATAAACTTCCCCACGAAGCATGACGATGTCGGCGTCAGTAAGAATACTCGGCTCTCCTCTATACTCGTCAATCGGCTCTGGCCACCGACGAGCAGGACGCCTCCAATAATCCGGAAGTGACATAGCGTCCTCTTCGACTCGCCTGTCCTCATCAATGATATCCCTATTGAGATTAAGACTCTTTACCAAAAGAGGATCCCACCGATAATACTCCAGAGGCAATTCCAAATCCTCATCGGTAAGGATCGGAATATCCGAAATCGTTCGGCTACTGCTATTCTCAGATTGCGCAGACATCTCTCCCCGAAATCGATACAAAAAACAGGAAAAATTCGAAGCAGAACAAAAAATGAGAAAGACTAGGGCAAACTCTTACCGAAACTTTCGAAGAACTTTGGATTGATGCGAAGATCACAGGAAAAAACGAGTGCACAGAGAAAATATGTAAGGAGAAAATTGCTGAAAGAACGCAAGAAAAATCGAAGAAATTAAAGGTACAGAAATCTTTTGCGCCCCAAAACCGACATCAATTTATAGGTTTTGATTTATGACCGTTAGAAGCATCCGGAAACGGCGCGTGTAACGAACGTATCTTCAAGGGACATAACGTTACAGTAATTATTATACCACGTGGCCACATCCCGAAACGCCATGTCGTTACAAAATTGTATCCGTTGGGCCCATTTAATGCCGACACGTCTTTTAAAGAGCCGCCATGTCAGATCAAATACCGTAAAGTGTCGAAAGAAACAAAGTATTCTCATGTCGGTAACAACGCAAAGCGAGTCGGAATAAGGTGAAACAACAGACGACATCAGCAATCATTTAAAAAGCTTCAAATACTTACTGATGTCGGGGGCCTCACTGTTGATATCAAATCCAGTAATCAGAATCAAAGGTACTAAAAGTCGGAATATATTATAGCAAATTACCGACTTCTTAAGAATTGCCGATTTCCGAAAGATCCAACTTCCGACAGACTTTCAAAAAAGGATCAAAACCGACATCCGAAACCGACGTAAGTAAACCGACTCCAAATCAACCGACTACCATAAAGTTTGAGCATTCCAACAGAAAGTAATCATTAGAAGCATCTGATTGGACCAACAAAACAAAAAGGCAATCATTGATGTTTCCCGCCGCCTCAAAACAAAGCAGCTCAATATTATGATAAAAGCCACCGTACTATAAATAGCAGAATTTATGATAGTACGAGGATCCTTCCGATCACATTGTACACGAACTTAAGACAACCTCGGTTTTCAGCTTAAAACCGACTTCTGTACTCTTGTGAACACCATCAATAATATCTAATCAAATAGTTATCCTTATTTTTCGAACATCAACTGTGTTAAATTTTAAGTTGCTAATTCAGGACAGCAACAAATATATTGACAAAACTTGCAGCTATTACCTTTATTAGTTGCTTGCTTTAAATTTGGTATATACTATATTAAAAAAAAAAGAACAAAAATATTTTTATTTAGAATTAAAAATAAATAAATAATTATTCATAATTTACGGGTCAATATTAATTTTGATATAAATGTAGTCAATTATTTATAGCTTAAAAAATTATTCAATTATAAGTTTTTTTTTTATTTATTTAGACAGTTCATACAAAAATAATTTTATTTTCATTAATGAAACAATATAAGTTTTATATTTATACTTATTATTCTTACAGGTTTTTAAATATGTGATAAAAATTTACCAAAATAATTATTTTATGGAATCAAAATCATAGTCAAATCAAATTTCTGAATATAAATTTTGAAATGACACTTATTTTAAAATGAACATAACGTAAGTTTTATCATCAGTGATCTGCACCGCAAGGGTTGTGTACTAATTTTAAATAGAAATTTCTATATAATTTTGATTCCATAAAATTGTATTGCATATTGATTCCATAATTTGAATTTATAAATATTATTTAATGAGACCTTTTAATTTATAAATTTTAATAAATATTTATTACCTACATTGCAAATTGCACGGTAGTTGAGTTAAAGATCTCTTTCAGAATAATATAACACTCCAGCAACTAGAACAGTAGAACCATTTATTTTTTAACTTTTAAGATCAGTTGTCCCCGCAAAGCGAAAGCACAAGAATGCACAGTAAGTTGGATCCACTATTTTACTCCTACTTGTACAAAATAGGACTAGAGAAATGTTCACGAGATTGACAAATCTACAAATCATGACAACAAAAACAAACAAATTGATTGAAGACGATAGTGTTCTTAAACTAAAGCGAAGGCTAAGGAAATAATACTTCAACAAAGCCCAAAACATAGGATAAAAAGGCCAATAATGCACTATCCACCTTGAAAAGCACTCACGCCTGGAAAATAAATTAAATCCAATAAGTAAACAAGATTCATCAAAATGTGCTTTTCGGGCAGAAAATATGTCCAGATACATTAAAAGCTTTCTGTAATTCTTACCTTGTTAGCAATGTTGTTTGAGAGCCAGTCGAGCCCCTCATACAGCCCTTCACCAGAAGTTGCACAAGTGCTCTGAATATACCTGCATTTTCAGATAGCAACATTTTTGAGCAATTACATGAAGTACAATTTAGGATGGAAAAAAAAGAGGAGAGTTAAGAGGGAAACACATAAAACAATATACCAATGACGTTGGCGAAGAGAATGAAGGCCCAGTTTGTCTGTTATTTCAGCAGCATTCATAGCATTTGGAAGATCTTGCTTGTTGGCAAATACGAGGAGAACAGCATCCCGCAATTCATCCTAAACGTGCAGAATAAACAAAAGACTTGATTATTGCAACAGTTTGATATTCATTGAAGCTTTAGATGGTATAATAAAGGCATGGCATTCACAGCATGCAGGTGGTAACATAAATCTTATGTTTTACTGGGAAGGTATAGTGATGGTGATGCACATTTTCTTTTTCTTTTTTTGCTTACTTACAATATGAAAAATAAAAATTTACTGAGCGAAAAAAGGGAGAGAAGGATCCAAAAGTCGTAGGCATTCACAGCATGCTGGTGGTAACATAATCTTATGTTTTACTAGGAAGGTATTGCGATGGTGAAGCACATTTTCTTTTTCTTTTTTGCTTACTTACAATTTGAAGAATAAAAATTTACAGAGCGAAAAAAGGGAGAGAGGGATTTAAAAGTCGTATGTGTACGGCTAGGAGGGATATCTTTCATATATTTCTGACTTGCTCCTACGGAAATTTCCAAACAAGCAATTTCAACGAAATCTTTCAACTCGGACCTGTTCTAAAAAAGTCGAGGTATTCCGAGGTTCATGGCCAAGAGGAAAGATGCGCGAGTAACGGTGATTTTGGAATGTACAAGTTGTATACGAAACAGTGTTAAGAAAGTACCGGCAGGCATTTCCAGATATATTACTTCATCTTACCTCATTCAACATTCTGTGCAGTTCATCTCTTGCTTCCACAACACGATCACGGTCATTGCTGTCAATAACAAAGATAAGGCCCTGAGTGTTCTGGAAATAATGCCTCCACAATGGACGGATCTGCATAACAGACAAGATACATGAATCTTGGAGGTCTGAACTTGGAAGGCACTCAGGTTAACAAAACTGAATTGATCACAATCAAAGCAAAAACAGTTGAAATTGTTAAACAAAGCAAAATTCTTTGATCTAACAACTGATTAAGTTATGCTAGCATATCGTGAGGGATAAACAAGAAAGCATGCGTACCTTGTCCTGGCCCCCGACATCCCAGACAGTGAAGCTAATATTCTTATACTCCACTGTCTCTACATTGAACCCTAAATAAAACCAAACCACAAGCTCAACATCAAAGTGTTTGTCTGAAAACAATGCTGACGCATTCATAGACAAGTAAAAGCAAGAATAAAGTGAATAGACATTAAAACGCACCAATAGTAGGAATCGTCGTGACAATTTCTCCAAGCTTGAGCTTATATAGAATGGTAGTTTTACCAGCAGCATCGAGACCTACCATCAGTATACGCATCTCTTTCTTGGCAAAAAGCCGGCTGAAAAGCTTAGTGAAAGACAACCCCATCTCTGAACTGCAAAGTAGTATGCAAGTAACATACAGTTCAGAACAGAATCGCAAAGTACCGCCAACAGTAGGCAGGCAATTGCCATTTGCCATTTCATGTTACACATAATATAGTCAGCTGAATTAACATCAAAACCATCTAGGATCATATATCACAGACTATCAAATGTATCTCAAACATAATTTCACAAACGGTCTAATCAGAAATTACTGAAACCATCAAATTGGAATCAGTACTCCAGCAAGATGAGGGAGAAAACAAAAGATCTCAGATCACCCAAACTGGATCGAGCATCAGACCGGAAACTTAAGTCCAAGTAATATCAAATGAAAAGAGGATATGCATTTGCTATTTCGTTTCGCAAAAAAAAAAAATTAAATCAAATTCATACACAATAACCATCAAATGGGATCGATGACGAGGATCTATATGTGAATCCATATCACAATATAATATAATCAGCTGAATCAATATAAATCGGAACCCCATATGAAGTCTATTCTTCTGACAGTAACATACATGCATGAATAGGATATGATACACCATGAACAATAGAATCTAGGATCATAAATCACGGACTCAAAAACATCATTTCACAATCGGTCTAATCATAAATTACCAAATCCATCGAATCGACAACAAATACTCAAAAAGATGAGCGAAATAACAAAAGATCTCTTATCACCCAAACTGGATCGAGCATCAGGCCGGAAAATTAAGTCCAAGGAATATCAAATGAGAAGAGGATATATAATTTGCCATTTCGCTTCTGAAATAACAAATCAAATTCATACACAATAACCATCAAACTAGATCTAAGAAGAGGATCTATACGCGAATCGCATCACAACACACGGTCAAAGAAAAATGAATCGATTAAGAAGATGAATATTGATTACATACATTGAAGAGGAGCTGTAGGAATTGAATGGTGCAGAGATCTCTCGCTCAGCTCAAGAGCTCTCTCCAACCAGCTCCAGATGATGATGACTAGTCGTCTGTTGGCGTAGGAGCTGAGCACGACGCGTTTTTATTTGCAGGAAGGATCTTATATACTACTTTTAGGGGTGCGAGTTTTAATTCCGTTTTCCACCCCTAATATATAATTTATGAGGAAAATCTCATCTCTTATCGCCGTTTTTTCGTTCAGCACATTTCCGTGTCATGTTAATGAGCTCAATATTTGCAAATAAAAGCTCGTTTTAATTTGTTCGTGTTTATAATTCATTTGTTTGCTAATCGAATTGAATTTAAATAAAAAATTAAGCTCATTTGATAATTAAACAAACAAACACAAACTTGCAAACAAGTTCGATAATATTCATTGCCACAATTTAATATAATTTTATTTTTATTTTATATATTTATATGGTATTTTTAATAAAAACCTTAAATATAAAAATATTTTTATTTTATTTCTTTGTTTTCGAGTTCGAACGAACAAATTTCAAGTTTATCAAAAAAATTTAAAAAAGTTTGTTTCTTAAATTTTTCGAATATGAGCTTATTCAGAACTTTGGCACAAACAAGATTAAAATTCTCACTCATATTCAGAACTTTGACACAAACGGGATTAAAATTCTCAAGTTCAGCTTGTTCAGTTTGATTATAACACTAGCTCCCCAAGTTCCGCTTGTTCAATTTTATTATAGCTATGCATGTGTAAGTTGATCAAATGTTTATTTATTTGATTATAGCACTAGCTATATGTATGTGTTCAACGGTTTATTATTTTATTATTCAACTAGCTATATGTATGTCTACGTTGATCAAATGGTTGATTGAGTACTGCAAGAGGATCAAAAGCTCCCCTTTTTAACTTATCAAGAACGAACTTGAGTTGGAACTTCTCATATTTATCATTATATGAAGTGTTCGAACTTACTAGAAACTGTGCGACAATAATCAGACGAGTTTTTAACGAACAACGCGAAATAAATATCGAGTAGTTAGGTTTAATTTTCAGCTGTACTTTTTCCTTTAAAATAATGGATTGAGAATTAAAACCATCTAGTATAAATCAGAAGGGATTGAGAAACTAGAAATTGGGTTATTAACAAAATGGTAAACTAGAAACCTGAAGGGATTGTTAATAGGTAGGTTGAACTAAAAATGACAGCAAGTGATCTATAAAATCAAGCTAAATCAAGTTGAACCGATATGCAAGTCAATAATGAATAAAAATTCATCAGAAGCATCATAAGCAACGAAGAGTAACAAACAAGGCAACATAACTTTCATCATAATCCTTTATTCATTCAAGAAACTAAAAAAAACTAATCCCAGCTTCAGAAAATCTTCTCAGGTATGCGTTATTAGAACTTTGTTCGAAAACAACAATTTCAATCTAAGCATTACAGAAAAGAGCGTTTTCAGTTAAAACTAGAGTACGGTCTCCTGAGCAAAAACCCCTGAATTTCAAACTCCAGAACGGAAGCTAATGACAAAATCATCATTGAAAGCCTTTGTCCGACCTCAAGCGGCCGGTCAGGCAGAAGACATGTCAGCATGTCCCCCAACCATCCTCTCAGCTTTTTCTCCTCTCTCGCCTGAAAAAGAATCTTCCTATTCATGCACAGAGAAATAGACATATTTAACAGACACTAAATGGAACTTCTATATGTATCCCACTCTCACCTGTACGGACTCTTATTATGTCTGCTACGGGGGTCACTGCATAATAATAGAACCATTTTAACTTTTACCTTAACAAACACCAAATAAAGATGAATCTCATTTCTTGAGCAAAAGATGGCTATAAATTGAAAAAGAAAAGTGAAAAATGCACTCTTACGGAAAATCTTGCCATCTCCAATCTCTCCAGTCCTTGCCTCGTGTATTATCTTATCAATAACTTCTTCAACCTAAGTCAACATAAGCCGAAGTTAACAACTCTGTACGAAGTTCAGGTGGATTGTAAATGAATGGGTAGAAATTGAGCGATATTGTAATTTGGATTAAGCACAATTACTGCTTCCAATTCCTATACCTGATTTTTGCTCACAATAATTTCCATCTTAACCTTTACAACAAAATTGTCCTCGGAAAATTCAGAGCCTGAAGAAAGAAAAATATTGGATGCAGGAATGAAGTCAAGGTGCTTTTGGGGAGAAAACACAAATACACAATAACAAAATCTAGTTGTATAATATGAACTATGCCTGCTTGTCTTTCTGGTGAGCCACCTTGAGCACCAAATCCTCGTACATCAGACACGGTAACCCCACGGATTCCCATTTTCAGCAAAGCCTTCGTTATAAACCAATAACATTTTTGGGAAACATGTAAGTATTTCTTCCAGTTTAGAAAAAAGGAAAAAAAAATACGACGAAAAACAAATCACCAACAACAGCAACCTCAAATAAGGATAAGGGTATTCAAGATTCAAGGATCATAATAGCAATTCTTAATTCTTATGCTTCAAAGAAAAGAACACCAACTTGCATGTTGCTTACAAATTTAAAGCGTTGGCTAAATGTGACCATTTTTTTTTCTGGGACTTCAAATAGAAAGCTAATATTCACACGACATTTTCAGTCAGATGCAATATATTTAATGGAATGCCACCAAGTACGATATCATGATGAATGTAATTTTAACATATTCTCTGTGATTATGATATCCCTTCAGAACTATTTAGTGGATAACATTAGTATATAATTAGGCAAGCTAAGTTTCTTATTGCTCATGAAGCCAAACTATAGCTCATCATGTTAGCCAACAATGGGAAGAACAAAATCCAATAACGGCTTAGCGATTGAGGACAAGTCGCAGCCAAACAAAGTTGACGAAGCCGTGTAAGTCGAGCGCATTAAACTCTAAATAAATGGTCTAATTGAGGAGCTACATAAAAATGAAGAAAACGTAAGTGTTAAGATTAGAAGAAAGAAATGGGGAAAGAGCCATTAGATATTAAGCATGTAATCAATATTGAATCGTTTGGAATAATGCACTAGGCCTTACCGATGAAACCTGTGGGATCCTCCATGGCCTAAGTTCCCCGTACATAACAGCACAAAGCAGAAAAAAAATAAATAAATAAAAACACCAGCACTATTAGAGTGAGAAAAACATCACTGACAAGCAGAAACGAGAAACAATTCAACAAACCCATTATAAATGAAAGTAAGAACACATCAATTACACCTTAAAATGGCTTCAACCTTGTAGAAATTGGCCTCAGGCACGTAATCTACCACGTCAAAAAACTTGATAAGAAATTTCGTGAGTTTGAAAAGGAAACCCATCTCCAGCGCGATGAATACCAGCTTGCTAAACATAATTTAAAAGTAACTATCAATAGGGTGTCGTGTTCGAACCTGTCGAGCCCTGAGCTCTGATAATCGGAAAGGACGATCCATTTGCAGAGCGAGTAAGGACGAAATTGGGCGGCGAAGGGCGGAATCCTGTCGGGCGCGGAGCGAGTGAAATGGCGGCGAATTTAGGGGGGTTTGAGGGGCGCACCTGCGGCGCGTTGGCGGCGTACGTTAATTTGGCAATCGCGGTGGAGGCCATTGGTGAGGATCTGTGGATGTGAAGGTTACGGTGAAGGTTGTGAATGAATTGAGACAAGTAGAAAGTAGAAAGTAAGAAATTGCTGCTGACGGACAGTAAGCCTGCGTTATACGNCAAAATAATAATACTTATAAATATATATAAGTATATTATATTATTATTTTTAAGTCAAATAAAAATAATTGTTCTCAAACAGCAAATTCCCAACTGGAGTAGTCGTCGACAATGGCTGCGACCAAAGGATTGAAAGAAGATGAAGAAGAATTTGTGTACAGGATCAGCACCGCCGCGGAGTGGACGGAGCTCCATTCAACCGGCGCTACATTTGGCGGAGATCTCGATAAGTCCACCGCCTGTTTCCACCTCAGCAAGCTCGATCAGGTCGTGCCCTACTCCCCTTCTCGATAAGTCCACGCTTGTTTCCGCCATTGTTGAATTCAGGTTCAGCTTATAGTACCTTCTACTGCTGATTGTAATAACCATTATCTATGGGGAAGTGTTTTTGTGCTTTTGATTTCCAAGAGTGATTAGCTAGCTCCTCAGATCGATTTTATCAGTTGTAGATTGTTTGAAAAAAGTGATGACTTTCTGCATGTATGGTGTATTTTCAAATATTGTTTGATTTTTATGCATAGTAAACCATGCTTTAAGTTAGCTCTGCAAGTCACAGTATGTAATTTTTCAGTCCTGAACTTAATAATCCAAAATTTAAGTTGTTGTATCCGATTTGAAGTGACTGTTTGCTCCACCGCCTGGTTTCTCGTTGAAGCCGATTCTCTTGAAGAAAGTAGTATAGACTGAAGTTCACTCAAATGTTTTATTGAGTCTCATCCATGTGAGTATAAGCACTTAAATGTACATAAAGTTATGTACATGTAGCATTATTCCCAAAGCAATACAATTTCTCATCTTATGATATCCATTAAGGGCTCGTCTACTTATCTTGATGAATTAGGATAGTTTTGTGGCATGGTGTTGGATATCACTGTTCAGATAGTATGTTTGTTTGTTTGGATCCAGCTGATTTGTGCTTTTGTTGTAGATAAATGGCTATGGTTTTCAGATCAATACACTCGATTGTAATGTTTAAGTTGTGATGACTTTCTGCATGTATGGTGTGTTTTCACATATTATTTGATCTGATATGTGATATATCATGCTTTAAGGTGGCCGTATATATAGTATTTTTGCCCTGGTGGATTTCTCTATCGTTTACTAAAATTATGAAGGCTGATTTGTAGCACTTCACAGCCACTGGTAGACAATTTTCGTTTTGAACTCATCAGTACAGAAGGCACTGATCTGAGATTAAAACCTTCTAGTATAAAATTTGGAAGAATTTTGTTTTCATTAATTAGTTTATATGTTTCTTCGGCCCGTAAGGATTTTAATGTAGGTATCTGTCGAAAGATTTTTATTAAAAAACAAAAGAAGAAGAAGTAAAAGAAGAAGAAAAGTTTTGTGGAATTGGGAATGTATTCGAAGGATATATAACAACTCTTGTTTATTAATTTGCAATTCAGAGTAATTATGTACTTGCAAAGCTTCAAGCTTGTTCCGACAATTTTGCAGGTTCAATCCACTCTGCAGAACTTTTTCAGGAATAGCAAGGAAGACCTTTACCTTCTGCAGATTGATGCTAAAAAGGTGTGGAAAAAACTGTAAACCTATCGACTCACAAGACCAATCATTTGTTTTCTTCAAACCTGCTGCATTTATTTGTGCATGCTGACCTAAAATAACTTGATACAGCTTGGAGATGGGTTGATTTATGAACCTGTGGATGAATCCAATGTGTTCCCGCATTTCTATGGTCCATCTCGGAGTTTCAGTCCTCTTCCACTGGATGTTGTCATAAAAGCAGAAAAACTTAGCCTCATGGACGGCAAATTCAGCTGCAGCTTCCTGGATTAGTTTCAAATTTCAAATTCTGGTTTAGTTTGATTTCATGGTTTTACGTGCTGATCTTATCTTTAAGCTGTGTTGGATCTGTATTGTTCATGTTACTTCTCTTATGAGATACAATATTACTGAGAAATCAGAGATCTGCAGTTGAAAAATATTCTGTCTTGTTGCACATGGAAAGCAATGCCTTCACATTTGGTCAAGAACTGAAATTAGTATACTTACAGTTGCATGAAAAATGATGTAGAGCATGTTAGACAAAAGGGAGAAGATGAGATAAATCTCGTAAAATTTCAATAATCTGATGATGAAAGTCGTCAGGCCCTCGAACAGATGAGGGGAATATATATAAAATCCTAACTCTCTTATTCCTACTCAACTTGCCTAACAAGATAGGCTAGCTAATTATTTAATTACCAATACTAAACAAATACTAAGGAAATAAAATAAAAGGCATTATGAATAACTAAATACGAAACCGGTCATATTTATCCAAGAATGCCATTTGCGGTCTCGTCTCCATAAAAAAATCATTTAAGCTTATTATAATTATATTCATTCTTATTTCATGACCAATCACTTAATTATTGGGTGGTGTAATAGAATGATTTAGCTCAAACTTCATTCTGCCATTTTAGATGGCATTTCTGTTTTTGGCTCTATCTACTCTATATCAGTTAAAAGCAGCAAATCTGACACTAAACCAGGAAGTGGGAACAATAGGAAGGGTTGTGCGTGCCTGTCAATTGATGATATTGGACAAAATTGACTCTTAAGGCACGGTTGGCCAAAATTCTCATTTCCAAAAGCAACACTGACATTAATAAATAATGAACATGTTGAAATGCCTAAATTTTCTTTTGTCGTGTTATGACTAAGTTCCCCGTTGAAGAGCTATATATATCCTTCAAGCTGTGATGATTATTGCATCAACAATTTTCTATCTCAGTGAAAATGGGCTCTCACAACATAGGCTTCTTTCTTGCTGTCGTATTTCATGCTCTTTTCATATTTTGTCTACCATTTGTTGTTTCTCAATGCCAAAAAAAGCCAGTGATCTTCAACTTTGGCGACTCAAACTCTGACACAGGGGGTTTTTCAGCTGCGACTGGGTTCGAGTTCGGATACCCTGACGGACGGGCCTTCTTTCAAAAGCCAACAGGCCGGTTATGTGATGGGCGTTTAGTCATCGACTTCTTGTGTAAGCTAAAAATACTCCTCATCATACTCATCAAATTAATTACTGTACTATAACTCAGCCATGCCCATGCAAATTTCTATTTGACAAAAAAGAAGAGAACAATGACTGTTCAACCAATTGCACTTACTTACTTAAAGGAAGAGCGAATGAAATTCTAATGCTAAGCTGTCTTAATTCGCAGGTGAACATTTGAAGGCTAATTATTTGACACCCTATCTGGAATCAGTGGGACCCGATTTCACAAATGGAGCCAATTTCGCGGTAGGCGGATCAGCCACTCACCCGAAACACGTCCCTTTCAGTTTGGATATTCAACTTCTCGAGTTCTTGCGCTTTTACAACCGTTCTCTGGAGATGCATTCTAAAGGTTATAACCTAATGAATTTTCAATTCCTACTCTGATGAAAGAGAAATATGTATTTTTTTTTTTTTAAGAAAATGATATTTTTTTTTTTTTTGGAATATACTGGGTATGTTGTTGTTGTTGTAAGAAAATGATATTTTTGAAATAAAACATTGCCTCAGGCATAAAAGATCTGGTTGATGAGAAGGGCTTCAAGAACGCACTGTACATGATCGACATTGGACAGAACGATTTATCGGCTGCATTTAATTCTCTTTCTTATGCTCAAGTTATTGAAAAGATCCCTTCTTTTATCTCTGAGATAAAGAGTGCTATATCGGTAATGTGGTCAACGTCAATTCTATTGAGTTATTTACTACAAATCACATATTCTGACAAGAAACTCGAATACAGGCCATGTACGAACGTGGTGCAATGTACTTTTGGGTGCACAATACGGGCCCGCTCGGATGTCTGCCTGCAAAGTTAGCCACAAGTAAGACCAATGCCACTGATTTCGATAAACACGGGTGCATTGAGCAAATGAACGAAGGCGCAAAAGCATTCAACGCTGAATTAGCCGCTCTTTGTAAACAACTACGTTCTCAGATGCAGAATGCCACCATCGTCTATGTGGATGTCTACTCCATCAAGTACAACCTCATTGAAAACTCAGCCTTTTACGGTAAAGTATTTTTTGGGATTTTTTTTAGTTAACCAGTGTTAATTTGAAAAAACGTGGCATGGAGTGGAATTTTTCGTTTATATTAAAATAATATTTAAAATAAAATAATTATAGTTGATTTGATGTAAAAGTAGGAGAGAGATAATGTGAAGTGATGATTAGTTAAAATTACGTGAGATAATGAACAATGAATTAAATTTGATGAGATGTGTAAGGAAGATTGATTGATATTATTTAATTATATTGATAGTATTAAGGATAGTGAGGTTGTATTAAAGTCGAGTTAGATTTTTTAAGTTGAATTGATTTTTTTATTTTTATTTTTATTTTATTTTTTATTTTTTATCCAAGCATCCCCTAACATTTTTCCTTAAAACTACATATATTTTCGTCCTAATTATGACTGAAAAAAGTTTTATCATTGTAAATGAAAAAGGTTTCAAACATCCATTGGAGTCGTGTTGTGGGCATGGTGGGCCGCCGTATAATTACAACTCAAACGTTAAATGTCGGACCAAAGGATACAATGTGTGTAAACCGAGCTCGATGCACATATTCTGGGATGGAGTTCACTATACCCAGGCTGCTAATGCGCTTATTGCCCATCATATACTCTCCACCAAGTATTCTACACCTCCTCTCGGCTTCAGCTTTTTCTGTAACAATTAATGCATGAAACTTGTCCAGCTTCAGTGCCTTAAAAGACTACTTTAAAAACTTTATTATGGTGTAAGAGTTGAATAAAATTGCTCGATATATATATATATATATGGAAAATTGTCATCTGTGTTAGATTTAATTCTGTAAAATTTATCATTTATATATGCGAAAAACATGTATAAACGATAAGTGTGGTGCAGGTGATATTATATATACATAATGATTGTACCAAATAATGACCACTCCCTACTCCCGTTTTCTAGTTAAGTGGGAATGTTCCCATAATCACCAAGCTATCGTGGAAGGCACAAAGTCATTTTCGTTAATGAGTTATTTTATTATAATTTGCTATTTTGTGAGATGTTAAATTATTTAAAATAACATTTCATGTGCCTAAATTTTGCATGGTTGCCGCTGTAAACCTATCATGCTTATAAACTTCGACTAGGATAGCTAATGTCGTATCCATTAGTAATAATGTTAGAATTTATTAGTCAGATAATATGGTTTTTTTGACTCGTGTTGTCCATGTTTTTTAATTCCTTTTCTATGCGATCACGTGATAGAATTAGAATTACGGAGATAATTGGTCGGCTTTGGACTAGTTCTTATTGCAAGCCCACCACCTTAATTTTATATATGGGCTGGAGGCTGCACTTTGTCTTTGGCCCGTTGTAGTTCGATCTATTTAGTAAATTAGGCTATACTATTATAAACTTGCATTCTCAAATACATTTGACTTGTGTTGGTATATACAATCTTAAAGGTGAAGAACAAATATCTCCATACCCTACTCCAAGGTCTCTGTGTGTGTGTGTGTGTGAATTACTGCAAATAAAGTTGTTTTCCTTATATATAGCCAACATACTTAATTGAATTATTTTTTGGTATTTTATTAGTATATGCAATAATGTTATATCAGACTCTAGGAACATTCTAGGAGGTGAGCTTCAATGATTTAGCAACATGTCCCAGGATCATAATTACAAGGATTCAAGGATCTTGAAAAGAATTATGACAATTGTCACACTTGATGTGAATTTAAAAAACGATGTATTGATAAAAAATAAAATACATATACAACATCAGTCACTAAGTTAATACCCTGCCTCCTATTCATTGGCTGAGAAAAAAATGAAATACTCACTATTAAAATCTTAGGTAGCTATTTTTTGTCTTGCCCTTCAATTAAATTATTTCTTATCAATAATATCTAATTGCTAGACAAAATCATTTGAAGGGCACCCAAAATTAAAACAAATTAACAACATGCATTATTTGCACTGATTTCATATTAAAGCGAGTCTTTTTTCTCAAGTACCACTAATAGTGTTGTCATATACAATTTTATGTAATAATGTTGCAGGAAGATTAGGCATTACTCATTAGTGGGCTTTGATATATATAACTTTGTAGGACTAAGATGTCTCATGCCAACCTTGAAAGTACGAAGCAACATGGAACGTGTCCAAATTTGAGGGCTTTTTTGAATATATTTATAAAGTGCACAAAAAAAAATAGAAAGGGAACAAAATATACCCAGGGCTCTTTTGAATAGTAAATGAATTAATTCATTTTAGTGTGCACTAAGTTTAGGTGTTATTGTTGTTGATTGTCATCAATCATCATCATCAGCAAGAAAACATTTATAACTTCCAAATTCTGTTGCCAATTGATGCTTGTTTTATGATATAGGACATCGACAAATGTATATATTAAGCAAGATGATAATGCAATATTGCTGCACCACCAAGCTTATAATTAGGGTTTATTATTAGTTGACGATACTTTTGAATACTGTAGAGACTGAAAATATTTGTTAGGCTGATACTTTTGAATCAAAAAAAAAAAAAAAAAAAAANAAAAAAAAAAAAAAAAAAAAATCCGGTTGCCTACCAGCTTTGGTCGAGAAAACTATACGGTAATATATTCCAACGAGAAATCATACGGTAATATATTTCAACGGATATTTCAATGGTATAGCTTCTCTTGGAATGATTCCAACGAAAACATTGCATTACAGTGACTTTTCTATTGGAATTTTAGATAGAATTTGATTATCCCAACGGCTATTTTTCCAACGGTTTTTGACCGTAAGAATTTCCGTTGGAATTTTTATTTCCACATCTATTGGAAAATCTACCGTTGGAATCGTCAAAATTCAACGAAAATTCCAATGGACAACTCATTCAACGAAATATTTTTGTTGGAATTCCATGAAAATATATTTGTATTGGAATGTTCGTTAAAATTTTATAATATTATTGTAGTGGAAATTGAACTTCCTATCTTTGCATTACAAGAAAATGATGAAATTAAAACGGAAATATATTTCAATAGAATTTCAATTACAATTCCAATGGATATTTTAATGCTATTATTTCTGTTGAAATTTTTTCAATGGATTCCAACAGAAATTTCAACAAAAATATTCCCGTGGAATGAGTTTTCCATTGGAATTTCTGTTGGATTTTGACGATTGCAACGGTAGATTTTCCAACGGGGATAGAAATAAAAATTTCAACGGAAATTACATATTCCAAAGGAAATTCCTATGGTAAAAAGGCGTTTGAAATATAGCAGTTGGAATCATCAAATTCCATCTAAAATTCCAATGAAAAACACATTCTAACGGAATATTTTTGTTTGAATTTCCGTTGGAATCATTCTAACGGAAGATATACCATTGGAATATATGTTGGAATTTCCATTGGAATATATTATCATAAAATTTTTTGTTAGAATATAATAATTTTTTTATAGTGTTGCTAAATCTTCACAAATATTATTGTTTGGCTACCTAATTGTTTGACGNATACTATAGCATAAAATGTCATATTTATGTTTTGTTATATTCTAAAATACGATATTTGCGTATAAATGTATATAAATTCATTAGAAGAGTGTGGATATATACCTAACCATGACACTAACTAACATAAACCTTCCGTAATTTATTTACTTGTTTTGAACGGTCATCCGCTCTATTTTTTCCCCATCTCCTTTGTCATGCATCTTTTATTGCTAGCTGCAGTTCAATTCTTATCTGAAAAAAGGTGGAAAAATAAAAGTGGAGAATGAAAGTTGCTATTAGTTGTTGCTATATTTTCATTGTAACAACCACTATTTGTTATTTCATATAAAGGTTTAAGAATAGACTTCTCCCCGATCAGCGATTTGTACGTTGCCAAATTCATTATTCGCGTATAATGTGTAACTTTCAATTAAGACGAGCTTGTGAGAAATGTAGACGTAGGTCTATGCAAAAATGGAAAGTCATTATGTTTGCAAATTAAGCACCAGAAAGTAAAAAAGGCCAAATGTTCTCGGCACATTTTAATTTTTTATTGATGACTGTAGTGCAATTATCGAATTTTTTTATTGTTAAATGAACACACACCCGAATGGGTATGTTTGTGCATAAACAGATCTAACGCCAAAAGATCACAATGACTAGGTCGAACTTACTAGTTCTTATTCTCCCCCCAAACTTAGATTATGATTGTGTAAAAATAATAATAATTGTAAATTAAAGAAGAAAAAGAAAATTAACCAAGGGAGATAATTTTTTTTATATGCATGGTATGAGGTTTGTAACAGTTGCAAGTATAAATTATTTTTTTAAATCGCTTAGTTAAAAGTGCAATATTTGAATATGTATTTATTTCTAAATTGAAAATTATAATGCATACGCCATATCTCTTATCTCTAATGTTTGAATACATGCATAATTTATGCACAATACTATATTTTATTTGAAAAAAGTAATTAATGGAAGTCCACTTTTTGCGGAGATGGATCTAGGGATAGAAACAATAAATATTAGAAAAACAAAAAGTAACAAAAAAGAAAGGTTGTAATGGTAGTACTCTCCAAAACATTATTTCTATTATTATTAGTATTGAATTAAAGTAGTTGGTTCGTCATTGCATGTACGCGTTTGCTTATGATTCGGTGATTAAATTTTATCTTCCCTTAAAATTTTCTGTCCATAAACCAAATTAGTAATTGCGTGTGTGTGTGTATTGGCAAATTGGCCTCCACATGAAAGGTTTTGCTGTCATGCTACGTATTTATTTTTCCACTCCTTTACTCTCGTCACCCATTTTAAATAAACTGTATTATATCAAACTCTCCTTCTCACTTATTTATTATTTTTCAGCTCATTCCAAATTGTAGGATTGTTTATTTAAGGATAACTATGACGTTTTCAGTTGACTTTCACTTTAATAATTTGACAAAGTTTCAATTTTGATCGGACTCCTAAAATCATATGATACACATATCTAAATGACTAGCTCATGTGTTCCACTCGACTCGGTTTAAGTTTGTTTAAGCTTCGTTTAAATACTAATCGTTTAGATACTAATGAGAAAAAATATATATTTTATGCTCGAGTACATTTATCAGTTCATCAACTTAAAGAACCGAACTTTAATCGTCTATTTAAGACTCGGGTTCGAATATATATGCTCGTTTACAGCTCTTTACATACCGAAGAAATGCACAAGTTGTAAAATCTTTTTCATTTTGATTGGGGGAGGCATTTACCCCCTACCGTTGACTTCCGATTATCATAAGTTATATTAGAAAACTAATAATAACTAAAATAAAATTCTGCTACCAACTAATGATAATTGATAATTGACCCTAGCGTACCCAGAACATCGCACTTGATTTAATAACTCTTATTTCCATCTTTAATTATTATTGATTTCCCTTAAAAACAAAACGACCGATTGAAAGTCGCATTTTGGAATGTGGACTACTTGCGGACGTCTTATCAATTATGGCAAATTGGCAATACAGTTAATACAAGATTAGGTGAAGAGAGGAGAAAATGCATGAACGAATTCTATAATCATCAGCTACAATAATTCACTAAATATCTAATTTTGTAATAGTTTTTTTTTTTTTTTCTTTAAGTGCGAGGTTTGTTTTGTTTTACAATGAATGGGCAGCTGAAGATCAAATTTGGCTTAAGTTATTAAGGATAGAAAGTTAGCTCTTTTATTTTGAGATTTGAGATTATAAAATCTTAAAAAGCTATACTTGAGAAGCTTGAAAATTATGATCATTTATGTTATTTTATAGCATTGCAATATTAATCTTCTTGCTTGTAGTAGACAATCAAAATCTATGCCAGTTTTATATAATTTTTTTTAATATATTAATTTGTGTTTATTTTTTCCAAATATTTCTAATTTTCAACAATAAAATCATATGTATATTTTATGCAGTAAATACTTATGACAAGATACAATCTATCTATATATTTATAATTGCTGGGGGTTGATTATATACTGCGAGTGTTCACACTAGGGGCGGTACCGTAATTAACTAAATCTTTAAGTGTGAACGCAACAAACCAAGTAATTACGGTACCGCCCCTAGTGTGAACACTCGCAGTATATAAATCAACCTCGTCTTGCTTGAATTGGTTTGTTGTTACTTGGTTTGTTGCGTTCACACTTAAAGAGTTGGTTAATTACGGTACCGCCCCTAGTGTGAACACTCGCAGTATATGAACAACCTCGTCCTGCCTGCTTAAAAACAATTCAAGCAGGACGAGGTTGTTTATATACTGCGAGTGTTCACACTAGGGGCGGTACCGTAATTAACCAACTCTTTAAGTGTGAACGCAACAAACCAAGTAATTACGGTACCGCCCCTAGTGTGAACACTCGTCCTGCTTGAAACAACCTCGTCCTGCTTGAAACAACCTCGTCCTGCCATTGTTTATATACTGCGAGTGTTCACACTAGGGGCGGTACCGTAATTACTTGGTTTGTTGCGTTCACACTTAAAGAGTTGGTTAATTACGGTACCGCCCCTAGTGTGAACACTCGCAGTATAACTTCAACCTCGTCCTGCTTGAATTGGTGCGAGTGTTCACACTAGGGGCGGTACCGTAATTACTTGATTTGTTACCGCCCCTAGTGTGAACACTCGCAGTATATGAGCAGGACGAGGTTGAAAGTTATACTGCGAGTTTCAATAATTTTTATTCAGCCAGCAATTAATAATAATAGTAGTTCATTGAATAAAAATAGGTGTTTATTTAATAAAATTATGTTCACCATTTAATAAAAATATGTAACTTTCAGTTATACGATTTATTTTGAAGTGTCCCATTTTTTATGGTGTCCATTTCTCTAACGCCTTCTTATGTCATTAAATGCAAATATTTTTGTTTTTATTTTGATACTATATATATTTTGGTATTATATAAATACATATTTCACAACTAATTAGGAATGACTACAAATATTTCTATTTTCTATTGCAGTCAACAATAATAAAAAAAAAATTAATTTAGATATTACAACGATACATCAAATATTTGGAAAAATCAAATCCCATGAAATAAACCCTCCTGCAAAATGGTCCTGCAATATATTTAAAAGTTTTAATATTATATGCATAATATAACTTTTAATACTTTATGTTTAAAATTTAATATCATTATCTAATTTATATTTAATATTATATGTTAAATAATATATAATATTTTATTTATATTTGTGCAAATGCACATGATCGAATACTAGTTTTATTTAGACTTTGAGGTATGAAATCTACATATAATTATTTATTTTTGTTATTTTAATATAAAATCAAATATAAAAATAGTAAATATGTAAATTTAAAGTCCAAATCATTGAATACTAATCCAATGAGCTAGATGTAGATTGGGCCAGCCGATGATTAAATTTATGACACTCCAAATCAGTCTAATTAAAAAAATAAAATAAAAGACAGTAAAGTAAAGATGACTTAAACTTGTTTGTATCTACATTTTTTTTTTTTCAGTTACAAGTTACAACATGTAGGGGTAGTATCGGTTCGGTTACCGAACCGATAAGCACATACCGATACCGTACTAATAATGTCGGTAACTTCGGAATGCAAAATCCATACCGAACCGATTAAAGTCAGTTACCGAAAATTCGGTAACCGAAAACTCGGTTCGGTATCGGTTTTATACCCAAAAAACCGAACTGATTTTGAGCACAAAAAAAAAATTGCTAGTGTTTACTTTTCTCGTAATTCTTGTGATTTTTTTTAACTTCTTACCAATTAAATAAACACAAAAGACTCACATCCATTGAAGGATTAAAAAGCTTAAATTTAATGTATAGAAGTTAGTTTATATATTATTAGATTATGGTTTTTGTGGTAAACGCAACTAATAAAACAATATATTGCTAACATGCAAGAAATAAAATTTGTGATACAACTGCAACTAACTTATCTAGTAACGGTGGTACGAGAATAGACTACAGTAATAGTAGCATACATCATCTTTAAAAGAAGTGAGACTGGTAAACCAACAATGTTTCGATTAGAAGGTGAATGAGGCGATAAGTAATGTTATTTTTCTCATCATTTTGAGATTTAGGCAGGATTGAGCCCTTATTTCAATTTTTGAACACTAAACAACTAATTATTGTTTTAATATTTAAAAAAAATATTTGTTTTATTTTTTTTACCCTTATCGGTTCGGTATGAGTTTTACCGAACTCTTGTGGGTTCAAACTGATACCATACTGATAATGATTTGGTAACCGATAGTCAGTTACCGTTACAAGTGGTTCGGTACGGTTCGGTTTATTTTCTTGTCGGTTCGGTGTGTTCGGTTCGATTCGATTTTCAGTTTTCGGTTAAAAAATGTAAGCCCTAACAACATGCACCACTTGAGCTACTAACCTAAAAGATAACATTCTGTTCTCCTAATTTTTTCGTGCTTCCAACTGATTTTTGTTTTACCCATAGAAACATTAATTTAAATATCTTTAGTAAATATTTTGCAGGCAAAATTCTACTGAAAATGTCAGCAATGTAACAGAATCTATTGCCATTTATGGTTCAAGAACACAGCACACAGTAGATGGGGTATGGGGCAAAACCCATATAGAAAGAACAAACTGGTGATTGATATTAAAATGCCAGCTTGTATTGAACTGTATATCCCCCTCTTTCCTCCAATCACAGGGCCGCGTACTAAATTATTTTTGCAATTATACGCTCTACTTGAAAGCTGCACTGTATTGTATTGTGCACTGTAGAAGTGTAGATCCCTTTTTTGACTCTCCCCCCCTCTCTCTCTCTCTCCTCTCTCTNTTTTTTTTTTTTTTTTTCCTTCTATTTCCAAAGAAAAAAAGCTCTATATATTTTGGCTATTGTTCTCTTTCTTCTTTGGACGCTCACATTGGTACATTGGCTATTTTGGCTTGAACCTTTGAGTGCACAAAGAATAAGGTTGTGGGCTGTCCAAGATCTTGAATGTGAACCATCCTCGTGGTTCAGTACACTCTGCATTACTCCAAATCTTGGTCAAATATTCGTAAAATTCACATTTTTAAACTTAGAATCTTGCAATTGCTTGATTGACAGCAAAGATTTCTAATTTTTTTTTTCATCTGAGGTGCTTCTTTGTAGCTTCAACTGAAGAAAGGGGGGAAAATAGAGTCTTGCACCATATTCATGAAAATTCTTGGTCAACCTTCTTGTTAATCAGCAATGCATTGTCCCAAGGCGATGGCCCAAAAGCTTCGCTAGTGGATTTTCCTTTAAAGGCAGAATTTTTTTAGCTTAGTTTATCCCTTTTTCAGTTCTTAACGAGGGTATCGATTTGTTTGAGCTGTGAAAAAAATGGAAGAGACATTTGTGCCCTTTCGTGGGATTAAGAATGACATTAATGGGAGGCTGCTCTGTTACAAGCAGGATTGGACTGGTGGGTTCAAAGCTGGATTCAGGTATTCACTCGGTTTTGGTAAATTCTTTCTTGTTTTGTATTTTGACCAATGATGTTCTTACATGTGTCAGTCATTTGCAAAAGTCTGTTCTTGTGTAATGAATTTAGTGTGAAATTGATCTCAGGATATTGGCACCTACGACCTACATATTCTTTGCATCGGCTATTCCAGTGATTTCATTTGGAGAGCAATTGGAGAGGAACACTGGTTAGGAAATTTCTTTCTTTCTTTNACGTCAAAAAGAGATCTTGATGTAGTGCTTTAGTAGCCTATTGTCTTTGTTATTTCAAAATTAGTAAAAAAAAAAAAATGCAGATGGAGTTTTAACCGCCGTGCAGACTTTAGCATCGACCGCGGTATGTGGAATTATACACTCGATAATTGGAGGGCAGCCTTTGCTGATTCTGGGAGTTGCCGAGCCTACTGTGATTATGTACACCTTCATGTTTGACTTTGCTAAACAAAGACCTGAATTGGGCCGTGACATGTTCCTTGCATGGACCGGATGGTGAACCTTATTTCGACCTTCTTACACGCCACTTCCTTGTTTCTGAATATATTTTTTTTTTTTTAAATCATGAATCGGCTAAAAAGCTGTTTATGCGATGAATTATTTTAGGGTGTGCGTATGGACTGCGGCATTATTGTTCTTGCTGGCTATTTTAGGAGCTTGCTCTATCATCAACAGATTTACCCGTGTGGCGGGAGAATTATTTGGGATGCTTATAGCAATGCTCTTCATGCAGCAAGCAATCAAAGTATGCAAAAATCGCTCGATTTTTTGCTTTTTCCAAATTGTACCTTTTTTTATTCTTTATCGAAATTCATGTTCACGGTGCATGGTTTTCTCATAGGGGCTTGTAGAGGAGTTCCGCATACCAAAACGGGAAAATCCGAGCCTGACCGAGTTTATGCCTTCATGGCGTTTCGCAAATGGGATGTTTGCTTTGGTTTTATCTTTTGGCCTACTGCTAACTGCGCTTAGAAGTCGAAAAGCCCGGTCTTGGCGCTATGGGTCTGGTGAGCAGTTTTATATGAGCAAATACATGCAAAATCATAAAATTAGTGGGATATTGCCTTTTTGCTTCAACTCTTATAAATATAGTTTGACAACAAGAAAAAGCTTTCCTTTTTCTTTACTAATGCTATTTTTAAGTATTTCAAGTAAACTAGAGTCTTTAAATCAAATCTTCTTTTCTTTTCTGTATACATTTACACAGGTGTTGCACCCTTTATGAGGGATTTGTGGTTCATAAACTCATTATTCAATTAATGTTTTTTTTTTACAGGTTGGGTTAGGAGCCTTATAGCTGACTATGGAGTGCCACTAATGGTCTTGGTTTGGACAGCAATATCATATATACCTGCTCAAACCGTACCAGAAGGCATTCCGAGACGGCTGTTCAGCCCGAATCCATGGTCACCTGGTGCATACGCGAATTGGACCGTTATAA
>BKCP01011626.1:203387-218348 GCA_008636005.1 Striga asiatica | reverse complement strand
GTGAGCTGCAAAGGAAAATGTTTGTTCAAACTCTCATTCTGCACATTTCACTTTTGGATTTCAAATTGGGATTCTGGTTTAATTTCGATAGACAAACAAAGCTCCCTTTTCAACTTATTCGACTTTTAATGTTCTATTATTAATAAGCATTCTCTTCTATTTTTTGCTTTATATTCATGCACTTGTGCAGGAAGGGGAAATTGGTGGTGGTAGGCTTTCTTTTGCCGAGGGAGGAGAGATATTAGACGGGATCATAACAAGGAGTCGTGGAGAGATAAAGCACACTTGCAGCCCAAAGGTCACAAGCTCATCAGCTACTCCTTCGAAAGATTTCAAACTCCAAAGCCCGCGAGCATACAGCCCACGGGTCAGTGAGCTAAGAGGCGAGAGGACTCCGCGGGCTGGCGGAAGGGGGGCCCACAGCCCGAAAACTACTGAGGTGGGCCCATCTAATTTGGGGATAAGTCCTCGTAACTAGGCCTCGAGCTAGCAAAGGAAAGCTCCATGTCTGCGATTCAATTGTAGAAATAATGCATTGTCCTTTCCTAGTACTTTGTCCTGCTGCCTGTGTTGTAAAATCTTTGTGTAAGCCTTATTTTAGTGGAGACCTGTATTACTATTATTTATTGACCTTTTTTTTTTTTTTNTCTCAATTATCTCAAGTGTTAAAAATGGTGAAGTAAATTTGTTTGTATTTTGTTCTGTTTATGTGACTATATGATCTTCAAATCTCTACAGCTGCACTCGTGTTGATTTTTAGAGATGCATTTCGTTTTACACAATGTGGGGGTTTATGAGCCTATTCAAGTAATATTTATCCTGTCAGATGTAGAGAGGGTTAATAATCTTGTGGATTATGAGCCTATTCAATTAATTGTAACCAGATTTATAAGCTGATTCTAAGTCAAATATTACATTATTGGATATTTGGATCCCATTGTCTTTGTGTGGAAAAAGTCAATAGCAAATAAGTAAGTAAACATCAACAAGGAACAAATATGGGCCAAAAACATATAATACAAGAAAACTCTAGAAAATGAAAGTTGTGAACCTCACGTTAAGTCAAATATTATTTGTGAGTTGTCTCACATCGTTTATACAGAGAAAATAGACTCAACTTATAAGACTAGTGAACTACTACTCCTTTCACTAATTAGTTTTGAGATGAAACTTCATTTGGACTTCATTTAGACTTTCCCCGTCATGGTACGCTTCATCTGCGTGGGACCGCATCCGTTTTACCCTCGATTCATTTGGAGAGTCATTATTACGTGAAGTTATTTTAGGCTTCAATGAGTAAGGTCCCACATTGATGATCAATTAGAGTTTGTGTCAGAAAAGATACTTTTGTGGTTTGGTAGCATCGACTTGGGTGTGGTGTGAAACTTTTGGGGGTCCCTTTTGTAATTATCATAAAACTTTATTCCCGCAACATGGCCCAGCTCAGTTCCTATTGAACAGTGCTACTACCGTGTGCCTAGGTACACCTAGCTAGGTGTGTCAGGGCAGTTTAAAATGAACATGTTATGTTACAAAATGAACATGTACAAACATGATTTGCACATGTTCATTTTGTAACATAACATGTTCATTTGTGGCACACCTAGCTAGGTGTACCTAGGCACACCTAAGTATTTGCGCCTATTGAATGCCTCCGAAAGCTTTTTAATAATACCCACCAGGTGCCGAGTTTTACGGGCAACAGTATGAATAATTTTGATATGAGGTGACATTTTACTAGCCAAAAGTCAAATCTACACGAAAGTCGCACGTGAGAGTATGATCCCACATTTGGACCTTATTGACCTCTGGTACAGTCAACCGATGTCAAATATTCTGGGTATAGCCCATGAAATAAGACATATATAAGCCCAATAGCTCAAATATTGGGCTCTATATCTTCTACTAACTAAAGGCCCCTGCCTTTTTCCAACGAGAGATTTTTAGTACTATCAACTCTCAAAACGTGTGAACTGGGTTCTATGCAATAGATTGGGCCAACATATTTATCCTTTCCAATATCGAATGACCCTATAATAAGCGTTTTAAAATTCTACAACAAATGAGTACTTGTCACGGATACTAAGAAAATAAAGAACACAATTATATAAACCAGAGACAAATTTTACTAAATTTTCTCTCCTTTATTTCTTTCTCTTCTTTTTTTCTTTTTTGTATTTCTATGTGTACATGCTCAATGAATTGAGCCATATTTATAGGCAAAATTTTGTCACATTTCTTTGACATTTTTACACAATGTACTATTCATAGTCTAATTTGTACAATAGTCTATTATTTACAACATAGTCTAATTTGTACAAATGACTATTTGTTAGTCCATTATTTACAACGCTCCCTCTTGGACTAACAATTATAAAATGTACATTAGTCATTCATCATGTCAGGAAAACCCGGTGGGACAAAAACCTGAGCATTATTGAAGCACAATATTTCTCTCCCTCAAATAGATCATCTTTAGTGGAGTATCCACGTGCTGCCTCGTTAAAACCTTTTCAAGAAAACCCAGTGGGAAAAAACTTGATCGAAGGAAAAAGAGTACAACAACTCCAGTGTCTTCTAGTCATCATAAGGAATTATATCTTGTTGCCATCAGGTACATTCCACCCCTTAGAATTATCACTATTAAATGTGTGTTTATGCTGCCTCGTTAAAAACCTAATCTGGAAAAACCCTATGGGAAAAAAACCGAGATTAGGAAAAAAAGAGCACAGCCGCACATGCTCCCCCTCGAGTAATCATCTGTGCAAATCTCTAAGATGTCTCATTCCGATGTTATGGACGTGTTTTCGGAATGTTGTAGTTGGGAGCGCCTTAGTAAATAAATTAGCTGCATTATCACTTGATCGGATGTATTGAATATGATCTGTTTGTTCCTTTCAAGCTCTTGAGTGTACGAGAAGAACTTTGGTGGGATATGTTTAGTTCTGTCACTTTTAATGTATCCTTCTTTGGTTTGAGCGACACATGCTGCATTGTCTTCAAATATCACCGTCGGATCTTTATTATTCGATAATCCACTGGCTTGTTGAATGTGTTGAGTCATGTTTCTGAGCCAAATACTTTCCCTAGTTGCTTCATGAAGTGCAATGATTTCAGCATGATTTGAAGATGTAGCAACCAATGTTTGAGAACGCCAAGAAAATGCAGTTCCACCAATCGTGAATACGTAGCCAGTTTGAGATCTCGCTTTATGTGGGTCTGATAAATATCCTGCATCTGTAAAACCAATCATTTCATGTTTTTTTATCATTTGAGTAAAATAATCTCAGATCGGTTGTTCCTTGGAGATAACGGAATATATGCTTGATTCCATTCCAGTGTCTCCTCGTAGGTGACGAGTTATATCTTACTAACAAGTTGGTAGCAAAAGATATATCTGGTCTAGTGCAATTAGCAAGATACATAAGAGCTCCTATTGCACTCATATATGGTACCTCAGGACCAAGTATTTCTTTATTTTTTTCACAAGGTCGAAATGGATCCTTTTCAACATCCAATATTCGATTAACCATTGGAGTACTAAGGGGATTAGCTTTGTCTATATTGAATCGTTTCAGTACTCTCTTAGTATAGTTAGATTGATGGACAAATATCCCATTCTGTACCCTCTCAATCTGTAAGCCGAGGCAATATTTGGTTTTTCCGAGATCTTTCATTTCAAATTTGCCTTTCAGAAAAATGACTGCTTCTCGAATTTCATTTGTTGTTCCAATAATATTAAGATCATCAACATAGACAGCAATTATCACAACTCCATCATGTGATTTCTTTATAAAGACACACGGACATATTTGATCATTTAAGTATCCCTTTTTAAGTAATTGTTCACTCAAACAATTATACCACATACGCCCAGATTGTTTCAAGCCATATAATGACATTTGTAGTTTTATCACACATAACTCTATAGGTTTGGAGTTTAGTGCTTCTGGCATTATGATTCCTTCAGGAACTTTCATGTAAATGTCTGTGTCTAAAGATTCATACAAGTAAGCAGTCACAACATCCATGAGACGCATCTCAAGATTTTCATGGATAGCTAAACTGATTAAGTATCTGAAAGTAATTGCATCCATGACAGGGGAATATGTTTCATCATAATCAATCTCAGGCCTTTGGGAGAATCCCTATGCTACAAGGCGAGCTTTATATCTCGTGATCTCATTTTTTTCATTTCTTTTTGTGATGAAAACCCATCTGTATCCAATAGGTTTTATGCCTTTTGGTGTAATGGAAATAGGCCCAAAAACTTTTCGTTTATTGAGCGAATCTATCTCAGCTTGGATGGCGTCTTTCCACTTATCCCAATCATTTCTTTTCCGACATTAAATTATAGATTTTGGTTCAGGATCCTCAACTTCATTATTAATATCTTTCGATACCATATATGCAAATGCATCATCAATATTTATGAACTCATCACGCTTTCAAATATTTCCATTATTCACGTAATTAATGGAAATTTCAATATTTTCATTTCTTTCCGAAATTTTTTCATCATCTTGATTCTTTTTCAAATTCGAGTATTGAATTTCTCTTTTCTTTCGAGGATTCTTATCTTTAGACCCAATTGTTCTTCCTCGTTTCAAACGTGTCTTTGACTCATTTGGCATATTATCATTTGGCATTTCTTTTGGAATCTCAATTCGAGCAGGGGCATTTACAGCTGCCACATGTGATTTGGTCACCCTTTTTAAATCAGTAAATGCATCTGGCAATTGATTTGCAATATTCTGCAGATGTATAATCGTTTGAACTTCTTGCTCTCTTTGTTTAGTGGGAGGATCAAGATATGATAGTGATGATGTTCTCCATTCAATATTTCTCTCAATTGATTTTTCATACCCACCTAATTGGGAAAATAATTCTTCATTAAAATGACAATCATCAAACCGAGCTGTAAAAACATCACCTGTTTTTGGCTCAAGGTATTTGATTATTGATGGACATTCATATCCAACATATATTCCCAACCTTCTTTGAGGCCCCATTTTTGTACATTGGGGTGGAGCAATTGGTACATACACTGCACAACCAAAAACTCTTATATGTGCAATGTTTGGTTCTCGACCATATGCCAACTGTAATGACGAGTAATTATGGTATGTACTTGGTCTTATTCGAATTAGATCATCTGCATGCAGAATAGCATGTCCCCATACTGAAGTGGGGAGTTTTGTCCTCATTATTAATGGTCTGGCTATAAGTTGCAATCGTTTAATTAATGATTCTGCTAGACCATTTTGAGTGTGAACATGTGCCACATGATGTTCAACATCAATTCCCGCTGCCATACAATAATCATTAAATGCTTGAGATGTAAACTCACCAGCATTGTCAAGTCTGACCCTTTTGATAACATAATCTGGGAATTGAGCCCTTAATTTAATAAGTTGGGTGAGTAATTTAGCAAATGCCACATTTCGAGTGGATAACAAGCTCACGTGAGACCATCTACTAGAGGCATCAATCAACACCATAAAGTATCTGAATGGACCACAAGGTGGATGAATAGGTCCACATATATCACCATGAATCCTTTCTAAAAATAATGGTGATTCATGTCTGACTTTAGTATGTGATGGTCTCACTATCAATTTCCCTTGAGAACATGAGGCACATGTCAATTCATTTGTTTGTAATATCCTCTGATTTTTTAATGGATGGCCATTAAAATTTTCAATAATTCGAGCCAGGGTGACCAAGTCGATCAGGCCAAAGTTTAAACATCTCATTCGACTTTGAATTGGTTGCAGCATAAGCCTCGATTATATTGATGCGGGTGTAATATAAACCCGAGGATAAAGCGGGTAACCTCTCCAAAACACATTTATTTCCCGCAATATTTGAGGTAATGCAAAGATATTCATCTCCCCCTTTATTCATTGTTTCAACATGATATCCGTTCATTCGGATATCTTTAAAACTCAACAAGTTTCTTGTTGATTTTGCGGAGAATAACGCATCATTCACTGTTAATTTTGTACCTCCCATCATAAAAAATATGGCCTTTCCTGACCCCTCAATTATTTTTGCACATCCTGATATTGTGTTCACTTTCGCTTTATTTGTTTCTAAGTGAACAAAATATTTTCTTTCTTTAAGGGGGGTGTATTCAATTCAGAATTTAAGTGACATTTTAAGACTTTTCGAGATTTGAGACTTTTTAGGATTTTCAGATTTTGGAAGAATTCTATGAAATCTCAAGTCCGGAGGTAAGATTTGAAGTGGGATTTCATATAAGGTTTTTTGTTTAGAAATCCCACTAAATCTTAAAAAGTCTTAATAAATCGTAGTGTCAAAAAAATTAAATACCTCAAGATTTTATAAGACTTTTGAAAATCCCAATTGAATACCCCAGGATTTTTAAAAGTTTTAAAAAGTCTTAACAAATCTAAATTGAATACACCAGGATTTCTAAAGTCTTAAAAAGTCCTTAAAAATCCTAATTAAATACACCCCCTAAGTATAGTGCGGGTAGTGGCACAATCTGCAAGACATAAATCTCCATTTTGCATTCGGGATTGTTCCATGATCTAAAACAAAAATAAAAATATTATTGATTAATTTCGAAATACGTATAGAGATGTTTCATACATTATTACAATCATACTTAGAAATTCAATCATACAGAAAACAGATCATCAATTATTCTCTTCGTCATTTCCATCTCTGTCTTCAAATACTGCATCGGCAAAATCCAGTTTCAATATGTCATCGATGCCATAGTCATCATCCATACGTGTTGCATCATTTTCAGAGGATTCCCCAACCATAAAATTGGTTTCTATATTCTTATCTTTTGATTTCTGGGAATCATTATAATTATCAACAACGTGCCTCGGAGCACGACAATTTCGTGCCCAATGTCCCTTCCTTCCACATCGATAACATGCCTTTTCATCATTATTCTCCGTCACATTGTTCTGTTCAAATTTTGGCTGGAAATGCCTCCCCTTTTCATAATCTTGGAAATAGTTACGGCCTCGTCCACGATTGTATTCTCGGCCCGAGTTATACCCTCGGTGAAATCTGTGGTCTCGGCCGGATTGACAATCCAGACCATATCCACGGCCACGTCCACGACCACGGCCACGTCCTGAGGTATATCCACGCACATGTGTTTGGCTGTTTTTATTTCCAGTTCCCTATCTAGATATTATAGTATTTATTTCAGGGACCGCAGTAGACCCCGTAGGTCTAGATTCATGGTTTTTCATCAACAGCTCATTATTTTGTTCAGCTAGCAACAAGCAAGAAATCAACTCAGAATATTTCACAAAGCCTTTTGCTCTGTATTGTTGCTGCAAAAGTACATTTGAAGCGTGGAATGTGGACAACGTTTTTTCCAGCATATCGTAATCAGTTATGTTTTCCCCGCATAATTTCAATACCGAGCAAATGCGGAACATTGCTGAATTGTACTCGTTTACAGTTTTGAAATCTTGAAAGCGTAAGTGCATCCAATCATAACGAGCCCGGGGGAGAATCACCGTTTTCTGGTGATCATACCTTTCTTTCAAGGCTTTCCAGAGATCTGCACGATCTTTCACAGTTAAATATTCATTTTTCAATGCCTCATTCAAATGATGTCTCAGAAATATCATTGCTTTAGCTTTATCCTGTATTGATGAATTATTTGGGGAGATTATCGTTTCTCCCAACTCCGTTGCAGCCAAATGAATTTCGGCATCCAATGTCCATGAAATATAATTTTTTCCAGATATATCAAGAGCTTCAAATTCGAGTTTGACCAGATTTGCCATGATAACTATAAAATAAAACATCAATGCTTAGATTCGAAAAAATTACATATACAATCATTAATTCTCCAAAACGTACATAAGAGCAAATAATAAACTCATTACACAAAAACCTAATACATAAAATATAAATTCAGAAGTATGATACATCATTGTGAAAATTCCCAAAGCGTATATAATAAACAATATAATGGTAATTACAAACAATAGATTAAACATTATTTTTTTCTTGAGGAGAATATATTGTAGTATTTTGGAATGAGTGCTAATATATGAAGTGAACTGTGATATATATAGATTGATAAATAGCCGTTGCAAAAAGAGCCGTTAGATATATATTTTTTTTTATTATTATATTTAAAACACATTATTGATATAGTATTTGTTAATTATATCATTCATGAAAAATTTAATTATTCATGCATATCAACATATAATTTTTTCGGGTTACTTAGTAAACATTTTAGCTAATAAAACAAATAAAAATGTCACTCCACACTACTCGATAAAACAAATAAAAATGTCACATATTATTGACTATGGCATAGTCTTACTTGCCAATAATAGTGGTAATATGTATAGTAGTAAAATATACTAATTTTATATATACATATATATATATAATTAATATATTACTACCTTTCTGACCGGGTAGAGCGCTCGTGCTGATAACGTGTTATGAATACTAAGAAAATAAAGAACACAATTATATAAACCGGAGACAAATTTTACTAAATTTTCTCTCATTTATTTCTTTCTCTTCTTTCTTTCTTTTTTGTATTTCTATGTGTACATGCTCAATGAATTGAGCCATATTTATAGGCAAAATTTTGCCACATTTCTTTGATATTTTTACACAATGTACTATTCATAGTCTAATTTGTACAATAGTCTATTATTTACAACATAGTCTAATTTATACAAATGACTATTTGTTAGTCCATTATTTACAACAGTACTCTCATAATTACTCATTTCTATTCTTATAATCCATTAAAGGTCTTATTTGGAATATAATATAATTGTTCAGTATAAAGAGGCGTGATGATTCCTTCTCATTCTTCTTTTTTCTTTTCCACGAGGCTCCTCCTCTTCCTTTTCCTTCTTCTTCTTCTTCTTCTTCCTCTTCTTCTTCTTCTTCTTCTTCTTTCCAGAGGACAAAGGCGTGAATGTAAACAAATTTTCAAGACTCATTCCTCGTCCCTTGAAAATCGACAACAAACAAATTACTAAACACACGCCTGTAACCAAATCCAAAACTTTATGCCCCTTACCTTCAAATGAAGACTTGCTCGTCTAATATCCTTTTATCAGTTCACGTTGTACCAGTTACAAGAAAAACCTCATGCATCAGAAAACTCGTAGATATCAATTCAAACTCGCTTTTCACCTATACTTGTAATCAACAGTAGTATAAATATCAAGCACAAAAGAACTCATTTCGAGCCTTGACCACACTGAGACGGGCCACAGGCCCTAACGCAACCCAAACCTATCTCGATACTAAATTTCATAGTCCGACGTCAACAACATGAGTTTCAAGCATGTTGGTTGTCGTTCGCTCACCGACGACCTCACAGATTGATGTTGACACTGATCTGACTCATTGCCACTCGCCTCACACCAAATGACAACAATTGGATTAAGGCTCATGGTGCAATCGGAGAAGATCACTGACGTTTTCCCCAACCACGAATCGCGGTCACTTTTCAGTCGCGAACCTCGCCGAATTCCAAGATATAACCAGTGTTACTCAGTTGCCGCCAGGCGCCAGCCATCACTAACACTGCCACCTTGCTGGACTCCGTGCAGAACCTTCGATAGTCGCCACTCGCCATAGATCGGAGCCGGGTCCACTCCGACCGCCGCTCCTATGCCCGTCAACCATTGCATCTTCTAAGTGTTGAGAGAATCTGAAGTTGCTCAGATCTTTGGGTATTTGTTGATGAAAAGTTGTATTGATGATGTTCGATTGTAATGTGTTTTTCGTTGATAAAAAGTTTCTCACGTTGCTTCATATATGTTATATTATTGTTTTGTTGTTACGACACTCAATATCTTGTTTATTTATTTTCTAAAAAAATATATTCTCAGTATGTTGTTTATTTTTTTTAAAAAAATATATTACATTTCTCTTACCGCTGGTGGTTTATTATTAATTTGAAAAATTTTCAACTATTTTTGGAATTCTTAGTGGCCGGTAGCTTTGATGGANCCTATAGTACATAGTACAAAAACCCTAGTGTCTACTAGCATTAGGCTGCAACACCCAGGCCCAACCCATTGGGTCCGAGCCGACAAGAGGCTCCAATTTCTCGGGTCAATGACAGAAAAATCCACAGTCAACTAAAAACATTGGTCCTCCATATATTAAGTTGCACAAATATCACAATATCAAGAGATCATGCTCGCTTATTAAACAGGCACTTAGGAGAAAACAATTGTCATTTTCCCACAAATTAAGCAACACAAAATGCAGATTGCACAATTAATAATCATAAATCAGAGATAATTCTACAAAAACTAAAGACTAAGATTAAGATTAGGAGCAGAAGTTGATCCGATTGAACGTTCGTCTTCACGATTTGCACTATTACGATTATTTCGAAATATCGGGACATTGTTTTTGAACTCGATTTCCGTAGTGAAATCTTCCAATTCGAAAACAGGAGCCCATCCGATTCCCGATGCTAGCGTCCTTCTTCTCTTGTTGTTACTTTCCTGCAGTTGATTCCTCATCGTCCTAACCATCGCCCATAATTTCTCCATCTTCTCATCTTCGTCTTTATCCCTGCAATCCTTGATCTGCTCCATTTTTGTTCTTCACTAAGTTTAATCACTATTTGCCTTAGTAAATAACAAATGAATAGAAAGGAATTGCAAGACTTGCTGTGGAGTGGAATAAAGATGCGTGGAATTTATAGCCTGATCAATTGAGTGAATAAAGGCCGCCGTAGTCATGCCCTGACGTAGAAAGAGCCTACGTCATCTGACACTGTATGTGACATCACGGTTGAATATTCTATGTTCACAAAGAGTAATAATTTATGAATTTCTAATTAATAGAGGAAGGTTTTGTCAACCTGGCACATCTCTGTTGATATTGAAAGATTCACATTCGTATTTTTACATTGTAAAATTAATGCCCCANCTAAAATATTGATCACACACATATATGTATGTGTGTTTTTACATAATTTGATTATGACTTATGAGTAGGAATAATTGATCACCTACATCTTTAGAAGAATGTCTAAGTACATAAGTCCAAAATTAGATATCTTATCTAGGGAAACTATTGATTGTTATAGTGGAGCTAATGAAAATAATCGCTCAATGTTTGACTTGAGTCGAGCTTGAGTTATTTTAGGCTTGAAAATATATGCTTTTTTTATACATTTTTTTAATATAATTAAGCTCGGTAAAGCAAGGCTGATTAATAAACTAAGTTCTAATTAATATATCATCTGACTAACGCAACAAGGTTGGCTTGACTTGATTCGATAAGAGCTGAATCACAAATACATGAATGTGACTAACGCAACAAGGTGGGTTTGACTTGATTCGATAAGAGCTGAATCACAAATACATGAATGTGACTCGTACCAAGTTATCTCAATTAAACTACCCTTGATTTTGGACTCAAATTAATCCGATATTTGGTCTAATGCTCGCACTATTCATGAAGTAAGATAATTGGTAAATTTCGGGTAGCATAATATGCACCATTTATGTGTAATATTNTGTTCGTTGGAAAAAAAATGAAAGAAATGATGTAATGGGCTTTTTAGCACCCATATTTGGGCCTATCCATTAATTTTTCGGGTTTTCTTTAGTTGGATTTTTTATGGCCTCATAGTGATCGGGCCGCGGCCATGAAACGTAACAAGTATCTCATCATATTTCCATTTAACTGCTTTCTTCTTTTACCTTGTCCAATTTTGCCCTCGACAAGAAGGTGAAGGTCTGTGGCTGATTTTTCCCATTAGACAGTGTTTGGTTGAGAGTAATAATTGTTGCATACTGATAATCTACTCAGCTGCCACTCACCGGACACCTCCTCTGAAAATTCCTGATTTTGGAGCGACCAGCTTTGTTTATCTCCTCGTTCGCTTTTTCCCGAACAATCTCTCTACACTAAAAGATGAAAGTTTTGATTTATTTTTTTTTTTCATTTTCTTAAAAGTTGAATTTTGTGAGTGTTCCTTGAAAAATTTATTGGATTCAAATTATTATTTTCTTTAAAAAAGGTGAATTTTGTGAGTGAAGACTTTTTGCAGATTAGATTATACAAAGCCCCGCCCCACTCTTGAACAAGGCAATGGGGCCCACACGGTGGGTGGCAGCCTGCGCGCGTGCTGAGCGGAGGAGGATGAGAATGGCTGTTTCTGCTTTTTAGCCCCGGCCTAAAGTTAACCTACTCTCTCTCTCTTACTTTTTCACATTTTTCATTCTCGTTATCTATCTTTGTTTATGATTTCCCTTTTTTATGTATATAGTTTTGGAATTAGTGTCTGTGCAATTTGTTGTACTTTGGTTATTGAATTCTATATCCCAAGTGTTGTTAACTGTCTGTTCAAAAGATTTATGTATTAGAAAGTGAGGTTGCAATACAGAAGTATGGAGTTCTTAAGCATTGCAAAAGGACAAACTAAAAAAAGAAGCTTCATGGATTGTGTGAGATCTTTGCTGACTATGAATCTATTCCATGTGCTTGAGTTTTGAAAAAAGATCCCAAAAGATCTTCCATTTTGCATAGAATTATGTAGCAAAACAACTTTAAAAAGATTTCTTTAATGTTTTGGAAGATTTTAAGATTGTCGAACATGTAAAGATATCATCTTGGCTGCATAGGTGCAAAACACAGTTATCTTCTTGAAGGAAAAAAGCCTTATAAGTTTCGATTACGCATACTCTTCATGACTTGAGCCTGTGAAAGGTTTGTTGCTCTCTATTTCTAAGTACATATCAAGGCAGGATTAGTGAGTATAAATCCAATTTTAGAGCAATAACCAACTACGATTTCCAAAATCAACATGGTTTTATGTGATCTTTGTTATATCATTGGAAATTTGGAATTCATGTCTCTGCGGTTTGTAAGAATTCTCATTTGGTTAACTTAATATTTGAATTTTAGGCTAACTGTTTGTTCGCTGATTGTGCAAAATGGAAATGGTTCCAAATTATTGATTTTAAGGTAAAACATAAGTATATAATATCCTCATTGGATTTTTCTTTTTCTCTGAAAACGACTTTCTCATATCTTTGGGACCTTAGCTTGATACTTGATAGTGACTCAATTGAGATCTTTGGATTTTTGAAAGGTTATTTTTTGGGCTATGAGAATGGCAATTTATTCATAATTCACAAGAGAAAAAAAAAATGAAGATTTATTTTAATATGCTCAAACATGTAAAAACATTACGGCGACCGCAATAGCTGCAAAGCACATTTTTGCATCTTTATGTACATAATATCCAAGGCAAGAATACGAAAATTTGAAAAAAAAGTTGCAATTTTTCAGCAATAGCCGAGTTGAGTTTCCAAAAGCAACCCTGGGAGCCCTTGGAGCAAGCACGAAACAGGGGGGATTGTGAGTGTGTGCAGCTCCCCATAAACACTCCAACAGAAAGGGTCCAGCATGACATCACCTTTATCCGGAAGCAGCTCAATGTCCGAAAGGGTAATATTGGTGCAAGGTATAGAATCACTGCAGGCAAAGTGCATGGCGGGGCTTCGAATGTCATAAGTGCCCTTGATGCCTGAATACTGCACGTTAGACACTCGGACTGCGGATGTGTGATTAGCACAGTCCTTGGCAAGGCAATAGAACTGATCGATTATGATGGGATTCCTGACGTTTTCCATGTGGATGTTGTCGAACGTGACTCCCGAGACAGCTCCCGAGCCGCCTTGCCATGTTTTGATTCGAACGCCGTTGTCTGAGTTCTTGATGACCGAGTCACGTACGGTGATGTTAGATGCGCACGCACGCGACTTGTGATTGCCTAGACTGCCTATGCTGAGGTGCACAACAACTTGGTAAACCAGGTAAGGATTTTGGAATACTAATTATGCACAAAGACCAATGAACAAATTTACACTGGTTGAAATACTAAAAGTAGTAGGCATTTCAAAAAAATGAGGTGAATTAAAGGAAAATTTTGCATTCCCAACTGTAACTAATTTTTTTCTGATTCTGTGTGTTTTCTGAGAAAGGCCTATCTTAGGTGAATTATAGTAAGTGCAAGCACTTCCTTCATTAAACTGTTATAGAGAATGGGAATTGTATGAACCAGTGCATGATGGAGCTAAATCTTGGATTAGAATTGCACTACCTGATCCCATGGCCCGGCCCGCATGTTACATTCCTGATGTCTACATCATAGCATCCGGATCCTATCGAGACACAGTCATCACCTGGATCAAAGTTGAAGGGTTAGATAATTTTGTTTTTCTTTTTCAAGAAAAATAAATGTCAAAAGGTGCTTTTGGGGAGAATTAGTGTGTAGTTAGTAGTTACCATTGGATATTACTGAATTGTATATCCCCACATTGTTTGTGTTCTCTATATGAATCCCATCTGTATTGGGACTCAATGCCGGAGCCGATATGTGAATCGACTCTATATGAACATTCTTGCAGTTGTCGAATCTCAAATGGAACTGGGGGCTGTTCATCATTTTTATCCCTTGTACTGTCAAATTGTTGCTCATAAAGAATCTTATGGCCTGCAAATTTTTTTCAAAATATTACTTTCAGAACAAGTAATGGAGAACAAGAATTGAAGTTTTTGGTTTTTAAAACACTTGTTTTTGCCATAACTCACAATTGGACTGTCACATGGTTCCCGTATTATAGTCCCATTAGCTCCCTACAGTCATTATTGGTTACAAGTTAGCAAAAGCAGCAGTAAGCCAAATAAAAAATTACATCTTTTCTAATGATTTAAAAGTAAAAGAATAAAAAATGACCTTGTGAGGTTTGCAGGGTAAAGCCCACCACTGTGCACCCCTTCCATCAATCAAACCACCTCCTTGCAATGACATCTCATCAACTCTGTAAAAAACCAGCCATTGTCGCCTACTGTTGTTCGCTGGCCACAAGTCGGGCCCATCGGGCGGCGTTAGAGTCCCGTTCAACTTATCAAAACACCACAATTGAATGAATGCTAAAA
>BKCP01011626.1:134776-203305 GCA_008636005.1 Striga asiatica | reverse complement strand
AATCAAGGTTTGAGTAAAAAATACCTGAAAAACAAACCCGTTTTTACACGGACCAGTGAATATAGTGGGCTGGATCATGAATGTATAGCCGTAAGGCACGAGCAGTACACCTGAGTGGGTCCCACACGTGATGTCCCAAGTCGTTTTGAATGCCTCCGTATCGTCTGTAATGCCATCTCCAACTGCACCCAACATTCTAACATCGAAAGTGCCGTTATTACAGCAGATTTCGGGAGGCGGGCTTGGAGGATATGATGGCGGCGTGGAAATTTGCGACCCGCGATGACTATGAGAGTGTCTATTATGATGGTGATGATATCTTGCAATGCCTTGGAAAATCCTAAGGCTCAAAACCAAATAAAAAGTGCATGCAAACATGGGAAGAGAACTAAAAGGAGCCATTGTTTAAGGTTTTGAATTTTTTGAGATGATGTTGACAAGTGAGTCAAGAAAGACAGAGTAAACTGAAACAAGAATTTGCATCAAAAAAATTTTGCGGTGCTAATGAAACATAACAAGCTATATTTATAGCAATGTTGATGGATGTTTGGTGTGGCCATTAGAAAGTAACCGACCATTTTCGTATAAGATAGTAAAGCTTTCTGAGCGTGGGATGAAAAAAACAAATAGAAACTAAAAGAATTTGAAGCAAGTAGGGAGGGGTTTAAGACCCATGTTCTTGCCATAACTGCCCACTCACCATGGTCCTATGACCATTTTCTTTTTGTACAAAATAGTGGTTAAAGTCAAGCGCACAACCCTTTTTTTTGTGTGATTTTGTAAGATTATTATGCAATTCATATTCAAATTTAGATCATCTAATAGAAATATATTTAAATTTTAAATCATGCATAGTATAAAACAATAAAATATTTTAATATGCAGTATAAATAACAAGCCTTTTTATATATATATAAAATTTATTTGTCATAAAGAAAAAGTATTGCACACTAATGTCACATATTACTTGTTCATGTATAGTCTATTTGTCAAATTCTGGTGTTTCGAAGTAGTCCATGTGTATTAAGACATTTATAATTATAAAATACTTGGTCAAATTAAATTATAAAATATATTTTAAAACTTAATATTTTTTTATTTGTTATCGTTTTTTTATATATAATAATATATCAAATTAAATGTCTGTTGACGATGTTTTATTTGACATTCATAATGAATATATAAAATAAAATATATATCTATTTTTGTAAATATAAATTAAATAAACTACTAATAAGTTTTTTAACACGTATTTTTTTTTTAAAAAAAATTATTTACATTTTAAATATACTATCTTTAATTAACACCTGCGTAATACACAAGAGTTTTACAGTATTAAGCATTTTACGATACTAATATTATTGTCTTTTAATTTTCATTTATAAAATTTCCTTAATGAGAATATATTTTAAATTGACGTTTATATGATACCATAACTTCATACTAATCATCTATTTTATGAACTTTAAATTCAACCACAAAACATTTTTTCTTTTTTTTAATTTTTTACATAAAATATTTTTAAGTCAAATAGTTATCAAATAATATTACTTAATTTTTTCAAAAATTAATATTTTATTANTAACAAAGTTAAAATAATAAACATTACTTACACGGAATTATACCATATACTCCAACGGACCTTAGCATTGTCGGAGTTTTTATTAATTAGGTTTAGTTAGATGGGATTGGGTAGTAAGAGGGGGTTGCTTGAGCTTTAACAGAAAAAGAAAGGCTTAAAATAATTGGTACATCATGCAAGTATTATGCTTCTTTTCTTTTGTTCTAAAAAAATTGTACAGCCAACAAACTTATATGGGCATTATGTAATTAATATTATTATCTTTTTACAGATTCCCATGTCCATTAACTAGATGTTTAACTTTAGTGCTGTGCAGGATTTTGTATTTATTGTCTAGAAGTTTCACTTTCTTGTTTGTCTTGCACCAGAATTTTTTAGCATGGTGCATGTATATAAACTTTCATCTGGAGAAATTCAATGTGAATGACATATTATGTAAAACACTTTTGAAAATGCAATCTCCAGAATCAAATTGAAGAAATATGGATACTTAGGGCTAGAAATAAACAATATAAACTAGTATTAATTCTGATCTTTTACACTTTCTTTTGTAAAAACAGAAATTGAATAGTCTTTTTTTAAGATTTGAGTAAGATATACCATGCATTTTAACATCAACTGAGCCCTTTTAGGGTTTTGATTAAGTTTGAAAAAGCTTGTGATACATCAAAGGATTGGTTTGGAGCTGCAGATATAATACCATCTGTGTGAAAGTTCCCGTTTTCCTCTGTTTTTTGCTATTCTTCCCATACTTATGTGCTTGGTGGAATCAGAAAACTGATGGATATAATCCTTAAACTGTAGCTTCACTTAGAATTTAATCAATTTATGTGTTGCAGACTTGCAGTACTGTGCAGAAACATTTACATTGTTCTCCTGTCAAGCAACACACTCTTTTTACACAAGTTACTTTCACCTTTTTAACCTTTTTACTCAAAATAGAAAAAAACGACATATAGGGGGAATATTCTTTGCGCATGATATTTAAAAAATGGTGTTGAGATATGAATATGAGGTGCACAAATCCAATCTTTGCATACGCAAAAAGGAGGTTAGATTATGTGGTCCACAGCACCTCAAACTAACATATTCCTCTTCATTTCCTGCATAAAATGCTGATTGCCTTTATGGAGAAATCTTTGCTACATTATTTGTTGTTGCATAAAGAAATAAATGCAATTTGTAGGAATGTAGTTCCAATATAAATGTATGGAAACAAACATTAGCAATAAAAAGATTAGATCTCAAAAGAAAATAGCAATCTTCCATTAAACAGTTGCAGCAGTTAACAGTCATTGAAAATAAAACAAAAAATTTGGTCAGTTAAGAGATACACAAGTACTTTCTGGTCCTTGGGCTACAAATCAATTGTAATAAATACAAGAACCCTAGACAACATAGGTGAAAGAAGAAAACGTGCTTCTGAACAAAGATACAATCGCGGCTTAGTAGAATATAAGTGAGACCTTGATAGATAAAGTTATGTGTATATATCATCACAGCCCAAGAAATGCACATTGCTTTCTTGCGTGCTCCGGGATCAGCTTGCTCAGCAACTCAACCGGCACACCTTTTAGTTCTGATCAGACAAATTAGAAGGGATAATAATTCAATATAACGATATTCGTGGAAGTACACTAGCTAGATAGGCAGCAAAAGCACAAAAGAAGCATATCTTTTGACAAGCAATACTCACCATGTGGCTTGAAGTTGAATAGAGGTGGAACAAACCGACCGTTTGGTAGCCGGACATTTGGATCACGTAACTCATCAAAGAAAGGGTGAATCAATGCCTCCAGCTGGCATAGCATCACATATTAATCATGAGAATGCACGTAATGTATTGATTTCCTTTTTTAATGTACAAAATCCACATTTCTTTTGTCAAATGAATTGTTAATGCTCACCGCCGTGCAACGCAGATTTGGAGAGTACTGAAGTAGCCTTGACACAAGATCAACAGCTTCTGCTGGGGTGCGTTTGTGGAATATCTGAAACATCGATATTGCATCACAATCAGTAGAGGAAATTAATCATCTTGCCTAAGGCAGCACAAGTAGTGATGTTGCATACCTTATGCCACGGGTGAGCTTTTATTTGAGGGAACTTGAACTCGGTGTAATTTGGGTTCATACATTTGATCTCCTCTCTTGTTGGCGTGCCCAGAACCTACATGCAAACAAAGTACATAAGCCACAATGAATTACTGATAGCAAATAATGGGATGAGCTGACTTGTAATTACCTTAATGATCTCAACAAGCTGGTCAACTCCACTCTCACCAGGAAATAGAGGCTGAAATTTCCATAGCAAAAATTAAAAATAAAAATTGAGAGAAACATTTTTTAAGGTACTGAAAAAGAAGACAACAAATAATAACCAACCAACCTGTCCAAGCAACAGTTCTGCTACAACACATCCAACCGACCAAATGTCAATGGCAGTAGTGTATTCTGTAGCACCAAATATCAGCTCAGGAGCACGATAATACCTTGAACATATGTATGAAATGTTTGGTTCTCCTTTGACCTACAAAATTGAGCCTAATAAGAACACATTTATGAAAAATTTAGATCAGAGGGAGGAGAGCGAAAACCAACCAGCACTTTTGCGCTCCCAAAATCACATAGTTTGACCTGGTGAGTATGTGGATTTACCTGTAGACAACAAGGCAATCAGTGAGTCCCCATTTCCCTTATCACCATAAACACAAAGCACATATAATATAATAAGACACTTACCAATAAGTTTTGAGGTTTGATGTCCCTGTGGCATACACCAATACTACCATGGATATATGCCAGAGATCGAAAAATCTGCCACAGAAAGATATTTTATGAGACTTTCTGAAAGCCCATTGCTAGTAAGAACAAAACTGACTAATAGAAACAAATGAGTCATCATACTCGAGCTTTTGAGTGCCAATATATGTCAACGACAAGATGCAAGTGAAAAACTAACTAAAACAAGTGAGTTATCATACTCGACATTTTTAATGCCAGTGAATGTCAATGACAAGATGCATATGACAAAAGGTTCTACCTGATAAGCATAAAGTTTCACATATATCATCGGCATCCTCTGGCTCATTTTGTTGTAATGTCTAATCACCCGATGAACAGTCTCGGGAACATACTCCAACACCAAGTTAAGGAAAAGCTCCTTCTCAGTCGTTGAGAAGAAACAATGCTTTAAAGACACAACATTAGGGTGGTCTAGTAAACGCATGGTTTGCAACTCACGATTCTTGTACCTCTTATCCTGAAGAACCTTTTTAATAGCAACAGTTTCACCAGTTTCTAGACATTTTGCCTGCACCAAATCATTAAACAAAATTAATATATATATATATATATATATATATATATATACAAAACTGCAAATCCACATAACCCATATCATTTTCCTTTCATTGTACACCTGAACAATAAAAATCTCACCTGAAATACTACTCCAAAGGATCCCTGCCCCACAATACGCTCAGCCATGTAGCTGATAGTCTGATAATTAGGAATAAAACATATTTATGTACTTGATAAAAATCTTTGCCCAGTTTTAAATAGTTCAATAAATAGTTCATATATATATATATATATATAATATACACACACACACACACATATATATAACAACCGAAATTGACCTGTTTTGGCTGGCCATTTCGTCCACCAATTGTTGTCACGATTATATGACCAGTTTCTGTTCCATTACCATCTACAACAGCTGGTTCCATATCCTATGAAGCAGGATAAGATTTAATCAGGTCAATATAGAAATGAATTGTACTAGATAATTAACTCGAATGAATGACAAAATTGAAGAAAGGCTGATACCTTGTCATCCTTGAGCTTCATCTCATTCATCTCATCTGGAAGCCTATCCAAACCACCATTTTTCCGAGTAGGATCTCTTATACCAGATGGAGGAGCTACATTTATTGAGGTCATTCTTTTCTTATTGTCAAGGAAGATTCAGATTTACAACACCTGGATAATAATTATGCAATAAATTAGAGGGAAGTTGATAAATCCAGTTTATGAAAGCACAAACTGCAATGCAATAATTACACAGAGATGCATAAAGCCTTCCACCGTCATTTTTTCTTTTTCTTTTTACATCAAAGTGGTTAAACTAATGATTCAACAACAAAATCAGTTCAACTGTTCAATATACCAGTGAGGATATTTACATCAACTAGACAAGCTAAGACTTTTCCAGTCACAAAACCACAGGGAATTATAACAAAATTTTCTCTTTCAGCTACATAAGATGTGCAGAAACAAAAATTAAGGTGGAAATTAGAAAGGAACACAAACTAACACAGTATTAAACAGCGAGATCTGTGAATTAACACAAAGAATAATCTAGTTCAGACAAAGTTCTGTCAAGTTGAAACTGAGATTTGATGAAACAAAAACAAACGGGAAAGCGAGATCTGGGACATAGACAAAGGATGATCTACTTCACATAGACTGATTATATGAAAAAACCCATACACAAAGAAGCTTTCAGAATTATAACCAAGTAAAAATTGCTAAACATCAAGCACATATCCAACGAAAACTAATAAATATACACAAACCCAACAACAAATCATATTTTTTTTTAAAAAAATATCATGACTAGAAAATCCAGCCAAATAAACACCGAAGTCTATGAATAAACATCCGACCAAACAAAGTACCAAAATTTCGAACTAAAAACTAAGGGGAAATGTTGATTGCCCAAAAGATCGAAGTTTTCCAGCTAGGTAAATTTCCAAACAAGCGCAGGAAAAAATAAAAATAAAAATCCAATCTTTGAGCTTTGCCACCATACCTGATAATCAACCAACAATCTTCTCCGCCAAACTTCTTTTACAGCTAATTCCCCTCCTGCAACTTGAATGCAAGCAAGTCTACTACTTTCCCTCTCTCCTCTTTCCCTTGTTTTGCTCAATGTTGAAAAAGAGACAGCTATTTGTTGAGTCAGTCAACAGAAAAAGAACTCAGCCTCCCAAAAGGCATAAATAATTGCAATATATTTAATTAAATGGTTAAACGAATTAAAATTTCTGTACTATACTGTTCCTCCTGCTACTTTTCTTCCTTTCACTTTTGACCGTTCAAAAACTCTTTTGCTTTTTTCAAAATTTTTCTGTCGTCGTCCATTTATCATCCACAATTTATTATACGCCAAAACCCTAATTTTGCCTTGTCCCCATTTTCCCAAATGGACTGGTCAAATGAGAATCATAGCTCACGGCGCTGTATTGGCCGGGGTGAGATTTGTTATAAATATATGAATATGAACATTATTAATAGACAATTGGGCCTGAAGTCCATTAGTTAGGGATATTAAGTTTTAGGACTTCTTACTTGTAAACTCTATAAAAAAGGTGATAACGATGAATAAAAGATAGACTTTTTCTGCTCTTCTGTCTCTTGTTCTCTCGCTCGTTTTTTCTTTACTTTGTTTGGTGTGGATTGATGAATGCTTGAGGATCCCAATTTACAACATGTTATCAGCACGCTCTAGTTCGTTTTTGGTGTTGCCCTAGGAAAAAATCGTGTTTTTCCTGTCAAGGTAATTTTTTCTCATTTTTTTTATAATCGTGAACTGGAAAACAATTTGGCTGAAACTTCCGTTGCGTTTATCATGATATTCAAAAAGTTTCAGTGGTTAGCAGACAATTATATTCCGAGCATTCGTTATCTTGTTATATGACCATCCTCTCATCACTGCTTTCTGTTGTATGTGTATATTAGTAGATTTTATATGAATTTTTATAAGAAGTTTTATGGGGAATGGTTTATTTGATATTTAATGGATCCTACCATAATCATTGTTTTTCCATGACCATTGAATTTTAGCAATACTTAAATATTGTATTTGTATTGGCTATTGAATAGAATTTCTTCTTTTACTATATACACTGTAGATGACTTCACTCTCGTCAATTATTTCCCTTTCGTATTTTTGAAAATAATTACAAAAAGTCATCATGATCTGATACAGTTCTTCATTGTGAGATTCAACAAATTTGATTTGATATGTATTATGATAGCCATTTTATTATCTTTTTTGAAATATGGGATAATATTGTATACGAATATTATACAAACATTTTCTGTTAATTTACTTCTTTCAATCTCAAACATCTTGTTTGTAGTGAGAATTCAGGGAATTCATTCTATTTTTTTCTAATCTCAGTACATTTATTATCATTTAGAAAATAATATCCTTGAATGATTTAATTTGCTTTGTAGAATTTGACGATGTCTGATATCACCAAAATTGTGGTTCGTTTTTGCTTATTATACTATGATTTGATTGAGACTATTGTTATGTTTGCTTATAATATTTTATTTTTCTTTTAGTGTACCACAACCATTCATTAGTTTGCAACTAATGGAGAAAGAGGGTATTTTATGTCTGGTCGATAGTGCTACTACGCACACTATTTTGAAAAATAGAATTTTTTTTTCAAACTTTAAATGAAAAGAAAGGGAGTGTTTCTACAATTGCTCATGATAAAATCATGATAGTTGGCTCCGTCAGAGCTTTACTTACTCTACCTAAGGGTACTGAATTAATAATTAACGATGCGCTTTTGTACCCTGAATCACAAAGAACACTCCTTAGTTTTAAAGATATTCGATCTTTCATCTTGAAACTAAGACTGAAAATAATATAGAGTATCTTCTTATGACTTACTCACACGACAGTCAAAAGCAAATTGTAGAAGAACTTCCCTCTTTCTCCTCAGGCTTGTACCATACTTACATTCGACCTTCTATTAATCATGTTGCATTGAGCTTAAAATTTAAAGACCCAAATTTATTTAAATTATGGCATGAGCGATTGGGTCATCCTGGGCTTAGTATGATGCGTCGGATTATTTCTAACTCTATTGGGCATACCGTATCAAGCAGCAGTCTCCCTTCTTTTAAAGAATTTATTTGTGATGCTTGTGCAAAGGGAAAATTGATATTAAAACCTTCACGTACTAAAGTTAGAATTGAATCTCCTATGTTTCTTCATCGGATTCAAGGTGATATATGTGGTCCTATTCATCCCACTTCGGGACCTTTTCGATATTTTATGGTCTTGATAGATGCTTCCACTCGATGGACATATGTGTGTTTATTATCCACTAGAAATCAGGCTTTTCCAAAGCTCCTTGCTAAAATTATTGAATTAAGAGCTCAATTTCCTGATTATCAAATTAAAACCATTAGAATGGATAATGCCGGCGAATTTACATCGAAAGCTTTTGATGATTATTGTATGTCATTGGGCATCAAAGTGGAGCATCCGGTAACTTATGTCCACACACAAAATGGTCTAGCCGAATCACTCATTAAGCGCATCAAATTAATTGCTCGACCATTGTTACAAAATTCCAACTTACCAATTTCATGTTGGGGACATGCAATTTTACATGCTGCTGCCCTAATTCAAATCGGACCAACTGCATATCATGATTACTTGGTAAAGAACCTAACATTTCCCATCTGCGAGTGTTTGGTTGCGCAGTCTATGTTCCTATATCACCACCGCAGCGTACCTCTATGGGCCCTCATATAAAGCTAGGTATATATATTGGCTATGAATCTCCGTCTATTCTAAAATACCTAGAGCCAATGACTGGGGATCAATTTACAGCTCGGTACGCTGACTGCATATTCGATGAAGAGAATTTTCCGGCATTAGGGGGAGATAAAAGCCCAAACTTAAATAAATGCCGAGAAATTTCTTGGAACGAACCAAATCTACAATATTTAGATCCACGCACTAATCAAGCTGAACTTGAAGTTCAAAAGATAATTAATTTGCCATATTTAGCAAATAATCTGTCAGATGCATATACTGATCATAAAGGAGTGACCAAATCTCATGTACCTTTGATAAATGCTCCACAACGAGTGGAAGCCCCCAAGAAATCTAATATTCCTGAAGATTCTCTACGCCAGAAGCGTGGGAGGCCCGTTGGTACAAAAGATAATAATCCACGGAAAATAAAATTTAATAAAAATATTGAATCACTCCTGAAATCTCCAGAAGAGAATCGTCCAGAAGGCGAAAATCCTAGTTTAAATGCACGTGCAACAAATAATAAAACTACTAGGATTGCGGAACATCCAGATCATAATATATTGGGAAATGATGAAGATCTGGTTGATGTAAATATTGAAGTAGCTATGAATTTTGTTGATACAGGAGAAACTTATAATAGAAGTAACATAGTCGTCGACGACACATTTGCCTCTATAGTTGCCTTTACCATCTCTAATAATCTGGACCCAGAACCTAAATCAATTACAGAGTGCCGGAAGCGCTCCGATTGGGTAAGATGGAAGAGGGCAACTGAGGCCGAACTAGACTCGCTAAATAAACGAAAAGTTTTTGGCTCTATTGCGCGTACACCTCAAAATATTATCCCAGTAGGATATAAATGGGTGTTCGTACGAAAGAGAAATGAAAATAATGAGGTGGTGAGATACAAAGCGAGATTAGTTGCTCAAGGGTTTTCGCAGAGACCCGGTATTGATTTTGATCAAACATATTCTCCTGTAATGGATGGAATAACGTTCCGCTATTTGATATCTCTGGCAGTAACTATGAATTTATATATGCAGTTAATGGATGTCGTGACCGCATATTTATATGGGTCATTAGACACTAATATATATATGAAAATCCCTGAAGGATTAAAGGTTCCCGAAATAAGGGAAAATGAAACACGCAACATGTATAGCATTAAATTATAAAGGTCATTATATGGCTTAAAGCAGTCGGGTAGAATGTGGTACAACCGGCTGAGTGAGTTTCTGTTGAAAAATAATTATGTGAATAACGACGTGTGCCCCTGTGTGTTTATAAAGAAGTCATCGAATGGTTTTTGCATCATTTCAGTCTATGTTGATGACATAAATATAATTGGCATACGAGAGGAGCTTGATAAAGCTAGCTTATGCCTAAAGACGGAGTTTGAAATGAAAGATTTGGGTAAAACCAAATATTGCCTCGGCCTGCAGATCGAGCATCTCCCTGAAGGAATTTTTGTACACCAGTCAACCTACTTGAAGAAGGTTTTAGAAAAATTCTACATGGATAAATCTCATCCACTCAGCACACCAATGGTTGTCCGATCCCTTGAAGCGGATAAGGATCCATTTAGACCTAAAGAAGATACCGAAGAAAATTTAGGACCAGAAGTTCTTTACTTGAGCGCCATTGGCGCGTTACTTTATCTTGCAAATTGCACCAGGCCTGATATTGCATTTGCAGTAAACTTGCTAGTAAGGTTTAGTGCTTCTCCTACGAGGAGACACTAGAATGGTATTAAACATATTTTTAGGTATCTTCAAGAGTCACAAGATCTTGGTCTACTTTATAAGAAATATCAAGATATGACATTAGTGGGCTATTCGGATGCTGGTTATATGTCTGATCCCCATAATGCTAGATCACAGACTGGTTATGTTTTTCTCTGTGGTGGTACTGCAATATCTTGGAAGTCAGTTAAGCAGTCTATGGTTACTACATCTTCAAACCACTCAGAGATAATTGCTTTATACGAGACTTCACGAGAATGTGTATGGTTAAGATCTTTAATCCAACATATTCGTGGGTCATGTGGAATTACAAATGATATAACCCCCACTGTCCTTTACGAGGATAATGCAGCTTGTGTTTTACAAATGAGTAGTGGGTACGTCAAAGGAAGCATGACAAAACACATTGCTCCAAAATTCTTTTACCCACACAAGCTCCAGAAGAGCGGTGAAATTATTATACAAAAAGTACGATCTAGCGAGAATTTGGCAGATCTATTCACCAAATCCCTTCCTACATCTACTTTTGAAAAATACATTTATGGTATTGGTATGCGTAAACTTGGAAGACTATTGTCTTCAGGGGGAGGGACGAACTCAAAATAATCCCGAAGATTAGGTCCTGAAGACCAAGTGCTGTACTCTTTTTTCCTTAACTAAGTTTTTCCCATTGGGTTTATTAGTTAAAGGTTTTTAATGAGGCAGCTAGTAAAACACATGAATTTTTATAAATCATGTACTCTTTTTCCCTTGACTAATTTTTTTCCCCTGTCGGGTTTTTATTAGCAAGGTTTTTAATGAGGCATGTAGTAATGTCCAAGGGGGAGTGTTATAAATATATAAATATGGACATTACTAATAGACAATTGGGCTTGAAGTCCATTAGTTAGGGAAATTAGGTTTTAGGGCTTCTTATATGTAAACCCTATAAAAGGATGATATACGATGAATAAAAGATGGACTTTTCTGCTCTTCTGTCTCTTGTTCTCTCGCTCGTTTCTCTTTACTTTGTTTGGTGTGGATTGATGAATGCTTGAGGATCCCAATATACAACAAGATTATCCTTTATTTAATTATTGTCCAATTGTAACATTATTAAATTTTAAGTGAAGATGGGTCGCATTTTTGTCTTTATATTGCGTGTGTAAATAGCGTTGATCATTGCGCAAGCTATTTGAGTATAAAGGATTATTTTTACAGAAATATTATCATAACATCTGAATGAACTCCAAATAACATCTCAAAATTATTTTTTACAAATGTTTAATATAAATATCAAAATATAAATATTTAAATAAGAAAGAAAATATAGTAAAAATTAAAAATAAACAACGAAATATAATAAGATAAGTCGTTATTTAATTTTAAGCATGTATTGTAATTAATTTGTTTAATTTAATTACAATTTAATTTTAACAACTAGATCTAAACTTTTTATTCTTAAATTTAAATGTCAAGTACTAAAAAATATAATAATATAATAGAATTGGACCGATATATATATTGCACTATTCAACTTAGGACTTTACATTTTGAAACTTTTAATTTCAAATCATTATAAAAAGATTTAAGTTTTAGTTGTCATTTAAAAATATAACTATAATCCCTAAAATTATAAGTTTTTTTTTAAATTTTTTTATTTTAAATATCGTTGCAGAATATAGCGCAAAGGAGCGTAAAAAGTGTGATTTTTCAGCATTTTTCGTAAGCTTTTCGAGAAAAACGCTAAATATATAAAGTTACGTCACATTTTTTTTGACAAAAAACAATATAGCGAGTTACATTGCGAGCTTAAAACAATGGGTAACATTAATATTGTTGTTACGGAAACCATTAGCACTTATATATTTATTTATATAAGTAATGTATTTTAAAAATAATATTTTTTAAAAGTATGAAGTTACTTAACAGTTAATTAAACTAGTGATGTCTTTTAAAAATAATATTTAATTAAAAATATGGATTTTTTAATATAAGTTTCTGTCCAAAAAAATGTAGCAAATCTAATTACTTAATAGTTAGGTCATCTCACACCAAAATTTAAGGTAAATCAATTTTACAATGATCTTTCAATTTACATCACTAACTATAATTGTCGACATCCTATCTAACATCGATATAAACAAGCTACACGTGGCATCAAATTACTTAACAACTATTTCTAACTATCAAGATTATGACGATATTAGTCGGACTCCAACTTCTCAGCCAATAGCTTGGACTCGGTTGCAAAGCGAACTCGGAGCATCCAACCTCTCTGAAGCAGAGGTCGGACTGTAGAAAGAACTGGAAGACGGACAAAGCCTTCAAACATAGTACCCGGATCGTGATATAAAAAGGACGGTCAGTCCCCTGAAGTCGGACTTTGACAGAACATTAAATGCAAACAAGACATGGGTCAGTAACATTGTGGACAAGCAATCAACTGACATTGGGCCTACAGGGCAGTTCTGCACCTAGTCATCACATCGCATTAAATGGTAATCATACCATTAACATGCCAACCTCGAAGATTGTGCCCGTAGATTTCGTAGTATAAATACCTCTCAATACTTGTGCAAAAAAGGGAGATGCAAATTTTGCACCAACTATATTCTCAATTGAACTATGAAACACATGCACATCAGGGGTCCAAGTTGTTTCATATATAATATATGAGAAAATTCAACATCGTCTTACTGAATTTCTCGCTATGTTTCATCTTTACTATGGCATATTTACAATATTGAATTGATAATCACACTATAATCTTTGCAAAATCTCTACATAATCTAATTCTTAAACTTAGGGGATTTCCTAAATCGATGTTGCATATTTTGCATAACAATAATTTCTAATGTTACTACACAATCACATATGATGTATACTTATTAACAAAAATTCTATGAAGCCATCTGATAGTTTTTCTTACGGAATCATCCATTATTTAATGTATTGACACATGTCCAAAAATATATTTATTGTAGGACATATGTCAATACACTACTGATGAATATGTGTAGAGAACTTTATAAGTCGTGTCATCCAATGGCTCTATAACAAAACTGTACTTACTAAATAGTAAGGTCAGCTTACACCATAATTTAGGTCGTTAAATCAATTTTACAACGATCTTTTAATTTCCATCAATTTTTATAATTTCTATATTACTCAACAATCACATTTGATGTATACTTAAAAGCTATTTCTTATAAGAGCATCTCCAATGTAGGCTTTTGACTTCATAAAAATTCATCTATATCATTAACTTTTGAAAGTGTATTACTAATTTATTCTCCAATGCATCTTGTCATGAACTCTTTCATGATGAGGTGGATAGCATTTAATGTTGACAATGTTGAACACACTTTCTAATATCTAACACCATGTTAAACATGATGACTAATCAATTCACTTTATATTTGATTTAATTTTTTATTGTTCTTGTATTAATAATTACTTTAATTGGTCCACATATACAAATAACTCCTTATCAAATTGATGCATTGGAGATACTGGTTTGATTCAAATTTCTACTCTTTTAACATTATTCCTACATGGATTAACATTATAATCGTTGATTGACATGTGTTAAAAATATTGTCATTCAAAGCTATAACATTGGAGATGCTCTAACGTTTTGCAAACATAGAATTTCCAGCATAGAATTTACGTTAAATCAATTTTACAATGATCTTTTAATTTCCATCAATTATTATGGGATAATTGGTAGGAAGGAATGACATGAGAATGGAATGATCATTCTCTTACTCATTCTTTATCCCATGATTGATATATTTTTTGGGAAGGAATGACCAGTCCAATGGAAATGGCAAAACCTATCTCCTTAGGATTAGTCATTCCATAGTAAATAGAAGGTTTTCTCATTCTCATGTGTGTAGGAATCAATTTTTCAAAAAATAAAATTAACAAATAATAATAAAAAATAAATATATAATATATATTACAAATCATGATTAAAGTATATTAAATAAAATTATTTTAAAAAAAAATCAAATAAAAAAGTTGAAAACTTACTTTTATTTATTTTTTAATTAGATATATTAAATACTTATATAAAAATAAAACTAAAAAGAGCATTTATATATAATTTAAAAATATATTATTTTATTTTTATATATTATTAAAAATATATTATTTTTTATATTATTAAACAATATATTATTCTATTTTTATATATTATTCAAAATATATTATTAAAAATATATTATTTTATTTTCATATATTATTAAAAAAACATTTATACATAATTTATTAAAAGTATATTATTTTTTAAAAAAAGATTTTATTTTTTTTTTATAATAAAAAATGATAATGTCATTCCATTTCAGTCCTATTCTTTCTGCATATTAAGCACATCAATGACAAAATATGTTTCATTTCATTCCCATAATCATTCCATTTTTCAATTCATTCCATTCTTACGAAATCTCATTCCAACATACCAATCATGCCATTATAGTTTCTAATATTACTCCACAATCACATTTGATGTATACTTAAAAGCTACAAAACATAGAATTTTCAGCATAGAAAACAGTTTTAAATCTCTCGTAAAGCATTACAAAATTTATGCTTTAGCCAATGCAATGGGAAGACAGTGTATCCATTTGGTGGAATATGAGATTAAACATAGAACAAGAAATTTAATTCAATCAAGGGTGTATCATATTAAAAGCAGAATTTGGCTCATACTAATCTCAGTTATATACCAGTAGTAAATATCTAACCTCAATAAGAAATATAGTTTTTTTTTTTTCGAATATTCAAACTCACACTACAAGAAAATGATGAAATACCAACGGAAATATATTTCAATAGAATTCCAACAGCAATTCCAATGGATATTTCAATGCTATTATTTATGTTGGAATAATTCCAACAGAAATTCCAACAAAAATATTCCGTTGGAATGAGTTTTTCATTGGAATTTCCGTTGGATTTTGACGATTCCAACGGTAGATTTTCCAACGATGGTGGAAATAAAAATTCCAACGAAAATTCCTACGGTCAAAATATAGCCGTTGAAATCATCAAATTCCATCTAAAATTCCAATAAAAAATACATTCCTAACGGAATATTTTCGTTGGAATCATTCCAACAGAAGTTATACCATTGGAATATCCGTTGCAATTTCCACTGGAATATATTACCAGAGGATTTTTCGTTGGAATATAACATTTTTTTGTAGTGTCATGACTCTTATTAGTAATCTTGCTACTGGGGCCTAGATATCAATTATCATGCTTTTATGATATTTTAACAATTTCATAAAATAAAATTATTTAAAAATGATATTTTACCCCTAGTCACTAACAACTTTTTTTTTTTTTCTAATATGCATTTGTGTACACATGGTAAGAATTGCTCGTGCCAGGATTTCAAGATCCAAACTGAATCAATCTTCAATTAGTTGAAGTGGAATTTCAAATAAAGACAACTTAATTGTGCACTGTGTACCAAGTTGTAGGGAAATGGCTCACCCTAATTGAAGAGATCCATCATTGAAAACTAAAATGGACTGTGTAATTTAATAACTGAGGAAGCCTATGTGAGTCAAATGTGCCAATTAATAAAGATTAATTATGCCAACTACTCTTTAGACATCTGAGAGTGATGATCTACCTGCAGATAGTTGTCAAAACTTACATTAATCATGCCTCTATTAACTACTTTACGGATTTTTTGGAGTTTTCATGTGTAACTTATTATGAGTTCAAGATCTGGCCTATATTTCCAACAAAATCAGAATGAGATCCACATGAAAATTGACTTCAGATTAAACATGCAGGATAAGTTGATGTGAGAGAACAATTTTTGTCACTATAAAGTATAAACTATGTTTTAAAATTTAAAAGGCGCTAGCTAGGTATTAGTAGCTAGATCGGGTCTTTACTCCTACGGAAGTGTATTTGATCATAATAATTTTGTCTAATAAATCTAAAACACGCGTGATGAATATTTGTTTGTTAGGCGAAGAAAAATATATACTCACTCCATATTAAATATTTTATGTAGTACATTTAGAGTTTTATTTCACTTGAAATTTCAACGGACTAATATTTCAATGTTATTTTGTTGAGAATTTTCTGATAGATTCTAATGGAAATTCCAACAAAAATATTCTGTTGGAATAAGTTTTCCATTGGAATTTCTGTTAGATTTTGAAGATTTCAAATGTAGATTTTTCAACAAGGGAGAAAATAAAAATTCCAACGAAAATTGCATATTCTAACAGAAACTCCTACGATACAAAACTGTATAAAAATTCAAACGGAAATTACATATTTCAACAGGAATTCCTACGGTAAAAATTGAAATTCCAACAGAAATTGCATATTCCAACAGAAATTCCTACGGTACAAAACTGTTAGAAAAATAGTCGTAGGAATTATCATATTCCATCTAATTAAAAGTATCATATTTTCATCTAAAATTCCAATAGAAACTCATTCCAACGGAAACTATGTCAAATTTTGATAATCGGGGGGAATCAAGGGTGCGGTCCCACACAGTGAAGCGCACCATAAGATGGTGAGTCTAGGTGCACAATAGTGAGGTTCTATCCAAAAACCAATTGGTGATGTGAGGAGTAGCCCACTGACCGCGTGTCGCGACGCGGCAAATTTAAATTTATAATTATTTTCCTCAACTAACCTCTACTAACTATTAGTAACGGCGAGTAAGGGTCGATCCCACAAGGAGCAGGAATTAAATCGTGATAATCTCGTATTAATTGAATTAAACTATGAAAACAATAAAAGATGGGGGGATTGATAAAAATAAAAATATAAATAACAAAAGAAATAAAATAAGAGAAGTCCAGTTTTCGGTTCAGTTATCACCCAATCTCAATCTACCGTTAATTAATTTTGACGCTTTTTTTAAATTGCTAATGAATTACCGACCCTAGATAACAACAAGCTCTATTAACCGAATTTTTCCTTACCGAATATTTAATCGAAATAAGCTCTTCGACTAAACCTAACTAGCGGACAACCTAGAATAAGCTCTCTAGATTTAATACATTAGCAGCATTAATTCCTAGGAAAATAGACCAGTCTAAGCAACGGACACAAAAGCTCGGACCATTTAACCTATGTTCACGTACCCTAGAGATGCACGACCCTAGTCTACTACTAATGAAACAAGACAATAACAATTATTAAAGTCTCGAATCTAGCAATTAAATCATGAATATTCAACCTAGCTGGCCAAACCAAATCAAACATCATAATTCATAGACGTTATAAATAGATAACCTGAATCAACTCATCAACAAAATAAACACGGGTCTTAATAAATCAAAAATTCATAGACAAATCGGAATTAGAGTTCAAACATCCCCTCAAACTGGATAAAAATCTAAACTAACATACTAATAAAAATAAAAGATAGATAAAAGAGAAAATAAAATATCTCCCTCAGTGTGCGGGTGCGGCTTTTCTCCGCGGTGCCTTCTGTCTCTGTCCCTGCATGCGTGCGTTTGTACTGTTTCTTTTGGTCTCAGCCTTCTCTTTTTCCCGTCAATTATGTTCACAGCTCTGTTCTGCGTATTCTCTTTTCTTTGGGCTCAGTGAATATGTCTAAGTTGGTCTCTCCTCTGTACATAAATAATAATCCCCCTCCTGAATCTTTTCTCGGCCAATAAATAAAAGTCCTGTCCAATCAAAATGCTTGTCCCACCAATATCCTTCCAAATTATATGACTTGCTCCGTGGGGGTCACTTAGGAAAATTAATGAGGAATTTACACCCTATACTCTCAAATACATTTTATATTACATATTTATACCCAATTAATATTTATTTACAAATATACAAAATCACCCAAACATATTTACACATATACTAGATTTTTTAAATTTATTCATTACGATTTAAATATGGAAATTGAATCAGATATAGATTAATTGAGATAATTAATCTCTAATATCAAGGAGTCCTCTCTTCTCTCTCATTATTCTCCGATCCGCAATTCACAATCTACGTGATTTTTCTCTCCAATCGCCTCATCAACACGGGCGGCGCAAACGACCACCGCTAATGATGACCCCGTCATCACCTCCATCGTCGATCGGACGGCGATAAACCCTAGCCACTAATTCGCTCTTTTCGGAAGCTCTTTCGCGCAGGAGGCTCCCGCGCCTGCTCCGGCGTCTCCAGCCGGCATCGCGTCGCCTTCACTCGTCGTCGTCTGCGCCGCCGCCACCGCGGCATTCGTCTTCGGGTCCTCCGTCGAGATCTGAAGGTTTTAAGCGCGTGTGTGTATAGGACGGTGGTGTTTTAGGGTTTTTTCCACTTGATTTGTTTGTTTGTGTTGTTGTGCAGATCTGTGTTGATCTGGTGTTTGTTTGCTGGTGGAGTTTGATTTTTAGAAGATTTGTTATTTGGTGATACGCTTTTTTTTTTCGTTTATGTACCTATAAATTTGATATATTTGAGTCCCATTTTAGTGTTTTTTATCAAGTCTCGCGAGAGTGTTATAACTCATCTTTCTGTAGGCCTTTCGTTTTCTTTATTTCCGCAGCCATAGTATATGTGCAGTATATGTAATTATGTATAGTATATGTGCAGTATATGTATAGATCATTTAGTACGTTAAAATTACATCTTTTTGTATTTCTGTAGGCCTTTCGTTTTCTTTATTTCCGCAGCCATAGTATATGTGCAGTATATGTATAGTATATGTGCAGTATGTGTATAAGACATTTTTTTTTCATTGCAACATATACTGAATATATACCAACATAAACCCAACATATACCTACCTGGACAGCTACGCGAATTACCATACATGATTTTATGTACAAATCAGCTTTTTTTTTTGTTTCCTAGTCAAGTTGCGGAAATCACACCCGGGTGAAGGGATTGAGGTTGGAATGAACATGATGATTTATAAATATTTACAATTTTTTGCTATAGTATTTTTGAACGAAGATATTTTTTTTCATTGCAACATATACTGAATATATACCAACATAAACCCAACATATACTCACCTGAACAGTTGCGCGAATTACAATTGCGCGAATTACAATTACGCGAATTAAGGAATTAAAGGAGTTAATCTCTCTCTTAATCAAGTCCATAAAAAGAAAAATTAAATGAGTCAATCACTCTCTTAATCATGCCCATAAAAAGGGGGATGATGGTTGAATGAATATAGTAACTGACTTTAGGCATTAGTGTAGTTATATATTATCTATTAGGTAAAGATGTAATTATTTGTTTATGAATTGTATTTTTACAATTTTTTTAGAATCTTGTAGGATAGATGTAAATTTCCCAAAATTAATTCCCAAACATTAATAACTTTTCCTCAAGTAAAAATGTCCAGGCCCTGCGTGTGTTTTAATTTCATGTAAAATTATTGTGGGTTTTAATTGGCCTGGTGGGCCCAACAATGACTCGTGTGAACTCTCGTCAAATGCTTTGCATCCATAAAATACTCCAATGAACTGAAAATAAATATAAAAATATCAATGTGTATGAATCCATCCAAATAATAAATAAGTCGAAAAAATATAAACGTGCTAATAAATATAGTATATAATAATACACTATTAAATATATAAACGTTCACATTTTTCGACCTATCACCCACTAAGCTTATAAACTAGGCTCATTTACCCTATAAAATTAATGTGAGATGACTCACAAGTGATATTCCAACAAGTTATACCAATGGAATATCCGTTGAAATATAAAAAAAAAAAAAAATGTTTTGTTTTTCCTAATGGAGGTTTCAACTTAAAATTAATTAGTGGTTGTAGAGTAGTTCTCTATTATCATAAAATTAGACTCACAATATATGTTTTTAATATGAGATAACTCACACATGATATTTCACTATACTCTCACTTGTTAATTATTCTCTAATCATCTCGTATCATATTTAATTAATCATGCAGTCTCAGATGAGGTACACCATTTTTAGAAGGCGTGTTATGTGTCACCAAAGTGAAGCTTCACGTAAATTAAAATCAACTATTCATATGACATGAGAAGCGGTTCATCAGGCTTATATATTATACATATTTAATTAATTAATGACAATTTACAATATCCTGACAATGAGTAAATTGTAATGCACGCAGGTCAATTTTGACGTGAATTAAAAATCATACAAGATTTTTTCCTTAAGGTTTGCACAATAACTACAACACAGAAAAGTGGCTAAGTCTTGATAATCATTAGACGTATTATTGTATATTTTAGCATTTTATCTAAATCAAAATAATGCAATACCCCCAATTACACGATAAAAAATTGTTGGTATGTGTTTAAACTAGACGGGCTTTGAAGTCTGAAATAACTTTTAAAATAGTCTTTTTTTTTTTTGGTACAGGAAAAATAGTCCAATTTGATCATGTCTTGTCTCGAGTTTACCAATCTTAATTAATTAAACCAACTTAAATTTTGATTAAGATCTCTATAAGAATACGTAGTTAGATTGTATTTGATGAACCCTTAAATTTTGAAGGAGTATATTTTATGAAAATTCTACCTTAAGAACAAGTAATAAGAAATCAACTAATATATTATCTCTTGATTATAAAATATTAATTTACATCAAAGTCGAGTACATTATGAGCATGTTGGGCTCGTTTTGGTGACCGAATTTTTTTTCTATTGGCAGAGGTGGTCGAGTGTGAATGGACATTTTTTATTTTAAACTTTAGATAAAATGTGGTATATGCAGTTTTGCAAGCCCTTTTGGTAATGGCATCTCGTGGCGTATTATTTGGAAATGGGTCGGTCCGCAGAGGATATGTCAATTTCTTTAGCTCGTGGCGCAAGAAAAATTGCTCACTAATGTCGAGAGCCGGAGGCGGCACCTCACAGACTCCTCGACTTGTACACTATGTCGGCGAGATGACGAATCGACTATCCATTGTCTTCGTCACTGTGTACGGGCAACTCAGGTATGGCAGCGCTTGCTTCCTGCCAATCAACAACCCGATTTCTTCACCTTGCCGCTGTGCGATTGGATGCTCCAGAACTTGCAAAATGGCTTGAATATTGGTGTTGCAGGCTGGGACAATATTTTTTGAGTCACGGTGTGGCAAATCTGGAGGGGCAGAAATGAAAAGATTTTCTCAGATGAGGAGTTTAATGTTGTTAAGAAAGTCCGGGATGTCCGCTCGTTTGTTCATGGAATCAAATTGGCCACCTCTGCCAAAAGACATCTAGGCGGCCTTGGAGTGGGTCGTGACGTACAGTTCATTCAATGGGAGGCTTCTGCTAGTGGTGTAGTCAAAATTAACACGGATGGTTCTTTTTCGTCTGGAATGACGTCCGCTGGGGGGTTGGTTCACGATGCCGACGGTCGATGGCTTATGGGGTTTGTGATGAACATTGGGTACTGCTCTATTACAGGAGCAGAGTTATGGGGGCTCTTCCAAAGATTATTGCTTGCTTGGGATTTGAGATGTCGTAAGGCCATTGCGGAAGTGGACAATAAAAGTGTGGTGGTAATGGCGGCCGGGGGACTAACAGACAACCTTGGAGTACATGGTAGCTTGGTTCGTGCCATAAGAGATTTGCTCCACCGTGGGATGTGAAGGTGATTCATTGTTATAGAGAAGTGAACTTTGCGGCTGACTGCTTGCCGACTCTGGCTCATCATTGTTCTGGTGGATACTGTAGTAAATATGTAGTTTGTGAATATCAAAAAGACGGCTTAAGGAGAATGAAGAAAACGAAACAAAAATCAAAGTCGAGGCACGTAATAGTTACGTTCTCCTTAAGACGAAATTGCCCCGTAAAATACCCACGGTTAACAGCAAACGCCTCCAAGATACAACGACTTTCGACTTGTATATAGTGGTACTTCAAATATACAAGCCTTCGGCGAACACTACTATCGTTTGGAACTCTCAAGACTCAATGAAAAAAAATCAAAGAACGTAATATGCTATATGATCTTTGAAAAGTAATGCAAGAGCTCTCTAATTTTCATAATCATTAATGATTTCAAGTATGTGGGTATTTATAGATGTAGGAAAACACCTCCAAGAGGTTTAAGTGTCAAAAGACACCTTTTGGGACGTGCCGGAACGAGAACGGATGCATCTAGTGGCCAAAAGATACCTTATGGTCACCAAGGGTTGCGACCCTTTGATTTCTGCAGCCAGTTGTGCGCCCGTGCGCCGCGGGCTCGTATGAGCTCATACGGACTCGGAATCGAGTTCAGTTTTTTCCTACTTGTCCCCAACGAGCCCTTATACAATTCTAGCATACATAATGCATAATTTTGGCTCGTTTAGTTCGTCCAAACATTTGTCAAAACCGAAGTTTGTGAACCCTACAACCTTTGAGTTATTTAAACTCAATTAATTAACATATAGCACTTAGAATTAATTTCTCATTCACCTTAAAAAAGTTTTGAGAATTTCCTAAGTCTTCTACTTACGAAAAGTAGAATCGTTAAATCGGTACAAAATCAATTTTTTCTTACAGATACCAACGGTTATTTGACCCACCGTCAGTAGTTCAACCGTGATTACAGCACGACCTTGTTGGCGTGACATATTCACGGAACATACCTATCTGATGGTTCTTAGGCTTTAGCCTTCTTTTGNAAAATCATGACATAGGTAAAGATTTTAGCATTCATATGTGCATGATTTACGTTTAAACATGCAATACATCTACTACACATATAATACATAATTGTATACTTCATACAATTAGCATACATCATAATTAGAATTTATTAAACGTTACATAAAACGTACTAATTGTGAGTTAACAATTGGGCTCATTAACATTCGTGTTTGATTTCAAATAAGTCAAATCCGAGCTTATTCGAAGCATTAAGCACATGATAGGCTAGTAAATACGAAATGCATTTGATTTAACACTAGTAAAGTGCACGTGCGATGCACGTGGTATCGAATGATTTTCGCTGAGTAAGTTTGTAAAATAAATTAATTTATTTATTAAACATATCATTGCAGGAATGAAATAAAATATAGAACAAATGAATGCATATTTGATTTTTTTTTTATTTAGAATTATCGTAATGATGTCCTAATATAAAAAGAATGAAATAACGTTTTACAACCCCCAACCAAAATATATAAAAAATAAATTCTTAATACAAAAAACACTAAGATTTTCTTTCATTTCTCATAAGAAACATTCATACTCGTTGGAGTCCAATACATCAATACTATTGCAAAATTTCTCTTAATTCATTTGGCAAAACGCTAATTTTATTCAAACAGTACTTAAGAAACATTTTGACCCAACATGTAGTCAAACTTCATGATCGTATAATCTTTATAATGAGGTACTTCTACTAACAATGCATAAATACCTCTATGAAATAACTAACTGTGTCATTAAAATTGCTGATATTTTTTATCATTGTATAAACTACTACATTCCTCTGTCTCTAGACATATTGGTGCCTATGTCATTGATGCATCGCCCCACGAGGTGGGAATGAATTTTATCTCCAAATAAAAGTTGACTTTCTAAAATTTTGATACATGTACTTCTCCCGATGTGCTAAATTATTTTTTGAAATCATCATACATTACCTGAAAGTATCTCTAGAGTAATTGTACATACGTTCGAGTACAATACACCAATGAGATTATAAATATTTTTATAAAAAGTAACAACTTCATTCGAACATTCAAAACTGTTTTGCTACTCCGACATTGTTATTTATTTGGAATATACACGAACAGTATAATCTATTATTTGAAAATTATTGATCATCATGGTTGTTGCAATGATTTTAGAATTGTTTATCATAATATCTTTCACATTCGTTTGAATGTGCAATATTTGTATGCCTAATAACTTCTTTAATGCTTTTATTGTCCAACATTATTCATCATACAAAATGAATATAACATTCAAGATAAAGATCATTTCTTTATTCTCCAACAATGACAAAACAAAACAATCAAAACAATGAGAAAATATTGAGAAGCATATCATTTGTTAAAATATTTGATAAAAGAGGAATTAGAATTATATTATATTACGATACTCTTAGTCGTCTGCAAAGTTTATTATTATGGAGTCATGATTAAAATATACATTATGTATTACAAATTTTTAGATTTTTTAATTATTTAAAATTAAAAATAAATAATATAGGATCATTATTTATGAAAACCAATTTCTTACAAAGTCCATATATTTAAACGCTAGCAACAAAAAGTAGTAATTTTCAAAGACTTTTTGTTTGTAAATATTGGTATTCATACTTCTCTAAGAAAATTCACACGTATTTTTTTTCTCATTGTGTTACTATTATATTATTTGTTTCTTATTCTATAGACAAATAATATTTTATTTGCTAAATAATTAAAGCACATTTATATGTATTGCGTTATTTTTTGTATGTGTTTTATATAATGATGTTTTCAAATTATCTTTTTTATTAGGCTACAACTACTATAATCACATAAGATACAATGTAAATTTAATATATTTGATAAAAATGTACTTTTTATACGAATTATTAGATTAAAAAGTTTACAATTTTTCCAATGTTTGATAAAATATTAGGTAACTAAGTCATTCTTTTTCAAGCAGTAATTGAATAATAGTTTAACGTACAACTCATTTATTTGTCTTTTTAATTCACATAGCTAATGTTATCTCATTTCCCTTCTCTGGCCTAGTCTTTTCCTTCTTTTACCTATGACTTCACTTTGCTTCGCTTCGTTTGCACCTAATGTGCATTCGCCATAGTTTCAGCAGTACGACAAGCCAGTGTCAAATATATATCGGGAATTGACGCTCTAGCCAAAACGTGGGAATAGTTGTAAGTTTACCTCCATTTTTTTATTTATTTTTTAATATGAATTGTTTCAAATCCATGTAAGAAAAATATACCACAAGTTTATCTTATGTTATTTTATACTTAATAAAATTGATTTAACTTGAATAAAAAAATTACAAATTTAAAAGGTCAACAATTACTTTTACTAATTATAATATTTTTATTTATTACTTTTTTTCATAGTTATTAGTAAGTGTTACAACTTAATTATAAATTTAATATTATTTATTAGATTTATTATTTTTTTAACTTTAAACTGTTCTTTCATATGTATTATAATATATATGTGTGTGTGTATATATAACTTTTAGGTTTGTTAAAAAATACATAAAATTAAAGTATAACACTTTTTTGAATCATATGTCTTATTTATATCAATTAATTTTACATCTTTATATTATATTATATATAATTATAATCTTCTCATTTATAGTCAAATATATATATTTTTTATTTCGTACATTTTTTCTTAAAATCCATTTTATTATAATAACACATATTAATATAACACATACTAATAGATAGATGAGTAATGATAATATATGAATATAATTTTTTGATTAAAATTAATTAATTTTTAACATGTAAATCATATCATGATTCTCGAGATATTTTTAATTAATTTGTAGATAATTATATGGTTAAAATTAATCCATGTTGCTAACGTGGTATCTCATTTGACGTGAAAATAAATAGATTAAGTTTTAGTATTATACAATTTCATAAAATTGTTATGGTCTTTTGTACCGAAGAAATTGAATTGATTAGAAGTTTAGATTGCAGAACAATCATTCAACAATTAATCTCGCATGCTATTACACATTTTGTATAGGTTATTTTGAAAATAATGTTTCTATACTCTGTGGTTGTTATGAGAAAAAACAATATCGATTTCTAGTTTTATAAGTGTTTATTATGCTTTTTTGTTGGATCAATTTTAATTTCTTTAAAGAACTTTTATATATTAGAGTTATGAATGCGATTACAATATTATCATTAAAATTATATTAAAAATAATGACGTTTTTCAAAACAACAATTCTATATCCTATCAAACAGTTTTAGAGATATGTGGAAGAAAACAAATTCGTAAGAAATAATGGTGCCAAACCAACATATTGTAGTTGATTTTAGGAATGTGGAATGATTTGTGCATGTATTTGTATTTAATTAATTAAATATTAATTATAATTAAAAATATAAGATATGATGAACATTAGTTTATTACTAATTTGCCATTAAAAGCATGTTAAAGTAAGAGTTTTTTGGGTAATTTATATTTATATTTAAAAATATAAAATATGATGTGTATTAGTGTATTACTAATTTGCCATTAAAAATATGTCAAAGTAAGAGTTTTTTAGGTAGTTCATATTTTTACAAAAACACTCGCCCTTTTATAATAGTATAGATAGATTGTGAGTGTATTGATTTATAAAAATGTATTACAAATGAGAAAGGTGATAGATTATGTAAAGTATAATTTATAAATTACAATGACATGTTATTTTGATGGTATATTTTTTCTATTAACTAAATAATGCCCCCAATATGAAATTATTTTGGATCTATCACTGCAATTAACTTTCCAATGGAATTTTCATTGAATATTTGCACAATTCCAATGACAGTTTTCCAACGATTGAAATATGGTCCAAAAGAAATTCTAATGGAAATTCAAATAATTGAAATCTTTAAATCCACTAAAGTTTATGTAATTTAATTTGAACTCTGTTGGAATAGCCAATTAAATTTTCCAATGAAAGAAATATTTATGAAATATTCGTTGGAATTTTTTGTAGAATACCTTACTGTTGTATCCACCACTGCAGGTAGATTTTGAATAGAACTTTATTGAAATTCTTACTATTCCAGTGGCATTTTTCCAACTGTTGAAATATGACATGAAAAAAATTCAAACGGAAATTCACACAATAATAAGTAATGATAATTGGATTAATTAAATCCACTGAAATTTCAATATAATATAATTTGATCTCTGTTAGAATAGTCAATAAAATTTTACAATGACAGCTATACGAATAAAATATCATTTGAGATTTTCAGTGGATGTCTTACCGTTGGATTTTTTATTGCAATGTACCATTTTTTTATTCCTTTATAAATTGTATTTTTTATGTAGGAGTTTTTGTTATTAATTATATGTATTTATAATTTTTCTATTAAAAATATATTAAACACATGAACTTTTTAATCCATATATTTTTTTAGAAATCACTCATTATTTTATCGCAAGACTACCTATTAACTTATCAATTGAGTTACATTTCATGCACATTAAATATCAGACAATAAAAAGTATTATTGTATATATATATAATATGGTATTTATATATTATATTAAAAAACTAATAGAAAATAAAACGTTATTTAAAATCAAAATTATCAAAGCTTTTTTTAACAAAATAAAAATAAATTTCTAATCTACATGGATAGTATAAATAACTATTGTGTATCGTCTAAAATTTGTACACTGAACTAATAAGCGCAAAAACTTAAAATGTGGTGAACAATTTGGCTCGTTTACATCGATAAGTACAAATTTAAAAAGTCAACAATTACTTTTACTAATTATAATATTTTTATTTATTACTTTTTTTCATAGTTATTAGTAAGTGTTATAACTTAATTATAAATTTAATATTATTTATTAGATTTATTATTTTTTTAACTTTAAATTGTTCTTTCATATGTATTATAATATATATGTGTGTGTATATATAACTTTTAGGTTTGTTAAAAAATACATAAAATTAAAGTATAGCACTTTTTTGAATCATATGTCTTATTTATATCAATTAATTTTACATCTTTATATTATATTATATATAATTATAATCTTCTCATTTATAGTCAAATATATAAATTTTTTATTTCGTACATTTTTTCTTAAAATCCATTTTATTATAATAACACATATTAATAGATAGATGAGTAATGATAATATATGAATATAATTTTTTGGTTAAAATTCTTTAATTTTCATCATGTAAATCATATCATGATTCTCGAGATATTTTTAATTAATTTGTAGATAATTATATGATTAAAATTAATCCATGTTGCTAACGTGGTATCTCATTTGACGTGAAATCAAATAGATTAAGTTTTAGTATTATACAATTTCATAAAATTGTTATGGTCTTTTGTATCGAAGAAATTGAATTGATTAGAAGTTTAGATTGCAGAACAATCATTCAACAATTAATCTCGCATGCTATTACACATTTTGTATAGGTTATTTTGAAAATAATGTTTCTATACTTTGTAGTTGTTATGAGAAAAAACAATATCGATTTCTAGTTTTATAAGTGTTTATTATGTTTTTTTTGTTGGATCAATTTTAATTTCTTTAAAGAACTTTTATATATTAGAGTTATGAATGTGATTACAATATTATCATTAAAATTATATTAAAAATAATGACGTTTTTCAAAACAACAATTCTATATCCTATCAAACAGTTTTAGAGATATGTGGAAGAAAACAAATTCGTGAGAAATAATGATGTCAAACCAATATTGTAGTTGATTTTAGGACTGTGGAATGATTTGTTCATGTATTTGTATTTAATTAATTAAATATTAATTATAATTAAAAATATAAGATATGATGGACATTAGTTTATTACTAATTTGCCATTAAAAACATGTCAAAGTAAGGGTTTTTTAGGTAATTCATTTTTATATTTAAAAATATAAAATATGATGTTTATTAGTGTATTACTAATTTGACATTAAAAATATGCCAAAGTAAGGGTTTTTTAGGTAGTTCATATTTTTACAAAAACACTCGTCATTTTAGAGTAGTATATAGATTAATGTTCCATGATGTAATGTGTTGATGATTCCAAATATAATCCATGGTTTAAATATGTAAATGGTGAGGAGATAATATTGTGTTTGGCATGTTAGTTTTGCAATGGGATACAAGTAAATGACGGAATAATTTGGTGAGGGGGATAAGCACGAAATGTATGTAATGTGGGATAAGAAAGAGTATGGGCGAAAACGGAATGAACAGATAATAGAAAAAAGGATATGGGCAAAGATTAGAAATAGATATAATTGCCGTCGTATTATGTGCCCGCCTAGGGAAATGCAATTTTGCCAAGGATAAATAATACTATATCCACTCGGCACTTCCCTAACGATAAGTGAAGAAATACATCATCTCTATCTCTATTTCTTTTAAAAAAATAAAATAAGAATAATTGGATAATTGGGCTCATCCGCCACCGTTTGTTATTGTGCATAAATATATGTCTCCCTCGTCCTGCTTCCACCACCTTCACCTACACACAGTCACAACTTGATTCCCAAATTTTGTCAACCATCAAAAAACCCAAACAAAATATGGTGGGCTTCGAAAGCCTGGTCGACACCCAGAAGCAGAAGCAAACCGCCGGCGTGGGGTACGACGTGCCGGACGGCGTGGATATCAGGGGAAGGTATGACCCGGAGTTCGCGCGCGTCCTCACCAAGGACGCGCTGCAGTTCGTGGCGGCCCTGCAGAGGCAGTTGAGGAATCAAATTCGGTACGCCATGGATTGCAGGAGGGAGGCCAAGGCCAGGTACAACGCCGGCAGCCTGCCCGGGTTTGATCCGGCCACCAGGCACATCAGGCAGGGTGACTGGGTCTGCTCCCCTCCGCCCCCTGTGGTGGCCGACCGGAAGGTCGAGATCACCGGGCCTGTCGAGCGGAAGATGATCATCAACGCCCTTAATTCCGGCGCCAAGGTCTTCATGGTGAGTCCGAGTTGTGTGTTAATTGAAATAACAAATGAAAATGAAGTGATGGATCGAGTTAAATATATGGTTGGCAGGCTGATTTTGAGGATGCGCTTTCGCCTAGTTGGGAGAACCTGATGAAGGGTCAGGTGAACCTGAGGGATGCTGTTAACGGGAGCATAAGTTTTGATGACAAGGCGCGCAACAGAGTGTACAAGCTGAAGGAGCAGGGGACAGCCACCCTGTTTGTGCGGCCGAGAGGGTGGCACCTGCCGGAGGCTCACATCCTTATCGACGGGGAGCCGGCTACCGGGTGCTTGGTGGACTTTGGGCTCTATTTCTTTCACAACTGGGCCCCCTTTCGCCGGGGTCAGGGCCAGGGCTTTGGCCCCTTCTTCTATCTACCCAAGATGGAGCACTCCAGGTAAATCATACTACGTACCTAGTGGCTAGTAGTAGTAATGCTGTTAATAGTTTTTATTAATGTTATGTTAGTACATGGCCGTTTTCGTATATATATATATATTGCAGAGAAGCCAGGATATGGAACAATGTGTTTGAGATGGCTGAGAAATCTGCGGGAATCGAGAGGGGAAGCATTCGCGCCACTGTCCTGATCGAGACTCTGCCAGCCGTGTTCCAAATGAACGAGATTCTGTACGAGCTCAAGGACCACTCGGTGGGGCTCAACTGCGGTAGATGGGACTACATTTTCAGCTACGTCAAGACCTTCCAAGCCCACCCGGACCGCCTCCTTCCCGACCGTGTCCAGGTCGGCATGACTCAGCACTTCATGCGAAGCTACTCCCATCTCCTCATCATGACCTGTCACAAACGAGGCGTCCACGCCATGGGTGGAATGGTAGGTACATATATATTATATATACACACGCGCGCACACTTCCTAAAACAAATTACTATTTTGTCCAAAAGTTNATTCCAATCCGGGACGACCCGGCTGCAAACGAGGCTGCCCTGGAGCTGGTGAAGAAGGACAAATTGCGTGAAGTCCTGGCAGGGCACGACGGGACTTGGGCAGCACACCCGGGGCTTATCCCGGCCATAATGGAGGTCTTCACAAACAACATGAGCGGAAAGGCCAACCTAATCGAGTCGGTCAGGCGGGAGGATGCGGCTGCCCTCACCGAATCGGACCTCCTCCAAATCCCGCGTGGCGTCCGAACCATGGAGGGTCTCCGGCTCAACACGAGGGTCGGAATTCAGTACGTGGCCGCGTGGCTCAGCGGGTCCGGCTCAGTTCCACTGTACAACCTGATGGAGGATGCAGCCACGGCTGAGATCAGCCGAGTACAGAACTGGCAGTGGCTCAAGTACGGTGTCGAGCTCGATGGGGATGGGCTTGGGGTTCGAGTGACGCCGGATTTGTTCGGCCGAGTGGTGGAGGAAGAGATGGCCAGGATCCAGAGGGAAGTGGGCAAGGACAAGTTTAGAAAGGGTATGTATAAGGAGGCTGCCGGGATTTTCGCCCGACAGTGTACAGCCAGTGAGCTGGACGATTTCCTTACGCTCCATGCGTATAACCGTATCGTCGTGCATTATCCCAATGTCGGGTCCTCGTCCAGGCTTTGATTTCTCTCTTTTATCAAATCGATTTAATTTGTGGTGTGTTGGAATAAGATGGATGCTTTTTAATAAAATGTTTGGTGCTGTTCTGTAATAATATATATCGATCAATGTTGGAGGCTTTTGATTTCTGAAGAAAATGAATGGTATATGCAGTTTTGAGTTTTGACAGGTTTGAAGACTGGTTCAACCTTTGATTTGGTTTGTGTTTTCACTAGCTGGGCTGGGCTGGAAGGAATAAGTCAATGGAATTGTTTTGGTCAATCATCCATGACGTGGAGTTTAAACTTATTTATATATTTGATACGTTGGCTATGTTAGGTTCATTTTAAAGCCAAATAAGCAGTCTTACAATGCCAAATAGATTTATGAATGTGGAAATCTGATGTGTTGTGCACTCTGATTGTGCTTTTTGGATGTCCATTCCTTGATGTGTTGAGTCGTCAGGGCTGCAAAACAAGCCGAGACAAGTCGAGTATTTGCTTTATCGAGCAGGATTGTTTTTTTTTTTAACTGCTCAGCTTGATTTATGAGGCTCGAGCTCGACTTGATAAAAAAGTACAAGCGCTCGAGCTCGGTTCAAGCTCGACTCGAAATCAAAATGTTCAAGTGTGGCTCATAAATTTTTAAGTGAAAAAAAAAAAATTATCATTAAGCAGCTATGCTATATTATTTTAACATACATAAGGCGTATTCTAGTAATTTAACATATATCTAAAACCGCTCGATAACGTAAAATTTGGGCTATATTATTATAATACCACTTATGAGTTGTCTCCCATCGTTTATATAGGAAAAAAAAAGGTCTAATTTATAAGTCTAGTGAGTTACTCTTCCTGTCACTAATTAGTTTTGGGATGAAACTTCATTTGGGATTCATCTGGGTTTTCTCTGTTATGGCGTACCCGTCACCCCCCATTTTTACAGTCTCGAGTTCGAGTCGAGTTTTGACTACTTAAGAGTCATTCATCAACTTATGCACTAAGTTACTAACAATTACTAGTCAAAATAAGAGTCATCCATTAATGCACCAACAATTGTTTTGTTACATGATTCACCAACAATTGTTTGAAGTGTACAATTTAAAATTTGAAAGAAATCTCACCGACCGACGTGTAAAGGCCACACATTTCCAGACAATAAGTGAACAATTTAAAAAATATCATGATGATTTTCTTTTTTAATTGAGAAATAAAAACACTCAATTCATGATATGCTTGTAAAAATAACACTATTATTGCGGTTACGCTATCAATAACATCTTAATTCACGACAACTCCTGCCCGAAAAATGATCATTTGACTTTCCGAGCAAACAAAACTTTATAAACCTCCGAAGAAAGGAAAAACAATAATCATGAAATCGAAAGTCAACGGGACAAAGGATAGCTATTTACGTCAAACTCGACTTGCGGGAAAGAAAACATCCCTGGCGCGTCCGCAAAATGGCACGCGTCCGGGCCCCACCTCGAACAGTGAATTCAAAACTGCCACGTGTCCACCTACCGAAGTTTCCAGCCATTTCAACCTTTTTGCTTTGGCCATCCACCAACCACACCATATTGCTAAGAGCATCTTCAATAGTATTTTCATTTGCTCTATTTTATTGTCACATAACATAAAAAATATTTAAGTGGGATAGAAAATATTTTAGATGTAGAAGTTTTTCTAAATAACTTCTATTATATATTATATTATTTATTTAATTTATCCCTCTTCTTCAATCAATTACAATTTTACACATCATAATTGACATCATAATTAGCACTAACCATTGAAGACAACAATTTTTAATTCTCTTTCTTCGTGTCATACAACACAATTTTCATTGGAGGTACTCTAAAAATTCCAGGCCCGACACAGGCAGGTGCCGGTAACCATAACGAGCTCTACGGGTAACAACCGGTTGCCGAGCCTTTGGACTTGTTCAAAGATAAATAGTGATTCATGCCCACCTGTTTTCAGTTTTCGGTCATCTTTTTCAACACCGGACAGAAATCCCAAGAAAGTCCCAGAAAAATTCAACTTTTTCTTCTTACCTCTTTAATTCATTGTCTGAAAAGTTTGCAACTTTTGAGGATTTTAAGTTGTTGGTATTGATTCGAAAAAAAAGAAAAAAGTTGTTGGTATTGATTTTGTTCACCACAAAGTTTAGCTAATTTTATTGGTTGTATGTGGTCGGAGAAGAAGGATGGGAGCTGAAGCTGAGGTGGTTGTTGAGAGGAACATCTCTGTGTTGGATGTTCCCTCTTCTCAAGTTGTAAGTTTTGCTTTGCTTTCTTTGTTTTTTGGACAGATTTGTGTTTTATTTTTTTGAATTGTGGGTTTTGTATTTTTACATAAATAAATTGTAAGTATTTGTGAATTAAGGTGGTTCTTGTTCTTAGCTTGGTTTACTGCATATGCATCCTTTGAAGCATGATTTTTAGTTCTTGAATCGGAGAATGTTTTCTTCTTATGCCTTGTAATTTAGCTTTTGTGGGTCTTGTTTTTCTTGATTAATTTGTTAACTTCCTGGACCATTAGAGGACACCATAAGGGGAAAAGGGGGCCCAAAAGAGAAGCAAATGAAGAAAAAAAAAAATTCAATATAAATCTACACGGGAACAGTTTGCTAAAAATTCGACCTTGTGTGTGTTTGTCAGTGTGAAATTCCTCACTGGTGTGGTCGAATTTGCCTAGTGTTGCTAGACAGGACTGGAGAAGCTTTGGGACCAGTTTTCTCATTCAATTTGTCTTCCTGTGTTAAATTAGCTGCTAAGTTGTACATGGTCTTTGGTTAATTTCTTACTCACCAGCAAATATAAGGTCCTCCTAACTCAGGACAAATCTCAATTTCTAATTCCAAGCTAATTGAAACACTTCTTTTTGTACAACCACAGTTCTATTGTACTGCTAATTGTATAGTTAACATGTTTTCAGGCACATTCTGTTTCCTGTATTACAATAACCTGTAGAACTACAATGATATGTTCTTTATCTTACTTGTTAATTTATCTCGATATCTTTGCTCGTGATAAAAAAAATTGCATTGGTTTTTTTTTTGTACATCAGGATGTTAAATCTCCAGAAACCCCTGTGCTGCAATTTCTTCCCAGCATCCGCTCAGGTGGTTTTGCTGATATTGGCCCACGAAGATACATGGAAGACGAACACATACGGATAGATGATCTATCTGCACACTTGGGATCGCTCGTCAGCTTTCCTGAACCAAGTGCCTTCTATGGGGTGGGTGTTCTCTTTCTTTCCCTGTCTCGATTTTCATCACAACATAATTAATATGATTATGATTGGTTTATTATATAATCTATAAATAATTATTCGTATAGGTGTTTGATGGCCATGGTGGACCTGAAGCAGCATCCTTTGTTAGAAGGAACGCAATCAAATTCTTTTTCGAAGATGTTAATTTCCCAAATACATGCGAAATTAACGACGCATTTCTAATGGAGGTCGAAAATTGCCTGAGAAAAGGATATCTTTTGGCTGACATGGCTTTGGCCGATGACAGCACCGTGAGTAGTTCTTCTGGAACAACTGCTCTGACCACTCTTGTTATTGGCAGGTAAAAACTCATACAACTACATATTAGTGGAAATTATATAAATTACCGCTGAAATGCAGCCTAATTATATTTTGACATGATAACAGGCTCCTAATGGTTGCCAATGTGGGAGACTGCCGAGCTGTCCTATGCCGTAAAGGGCACGCAATTAACATGTCGCAAGACCACCGGCCGAACCACTTGGCCGAGAGGCAGCGGGTGGAAGAGCTCGGTGGGTTCATAGACGATGGGTACCTAAACGGGGTCCTCTCGGTCACTCGGGCCCTTGGTGACTGGGACATGAAGCTGCCTCGAGGCTCGGCCTCTCCTCTGATTGCCGAGCCCGAGTTTCGACAGGTCACCCTCACGGAGGACGATGAGTTTCTCATAATTGGGTGTGACGGTATATGGGACGTTATGTCCAGTCAGCAGGCAGTTAGCCTCGTCCGGCGAGGCCTCAGGCGGCATGATGACCCGGAGCAGTGTGCTAAGGATCTCGTCATGGAGGCCCTTCGCCTCAATACTTTTGATAATCTGACGGTTATTATAGTCTGTTTTGGTACTGTTGACCAGATTGAGTCAACGGGGACTGTAGCTGCCCGGCAGAGGCGGCTGAGGTGTTGCAGCCTGTCGGCTGAGGCTTTATGCAGCTTGCGGAGCTTCTTGGAGGGTAGCCGGTGATTTTTTTTTTTTTTTTTCCTTTGAAGGAGTTGAGAAAATTGTGTGTATGATGGTAGTTTTGTTCTTTCTTGATTGTTGTGTGGTGTGGACCTGTGGTGAGGGGAGGATATTAGGGTGGCTGTGTGCATAGTAATTGGTTGGTAGGTGTAATTTGACTCGTGTAATTTAGTGCTGATACGGTCTCTATTGGTGTAGAAGTTCAATGTGTTTTGACAGCGTAAGATGAATAAAATCATTTTCTTACATGTGGTTTTTGTCTCTAGTTTTTCAATTGTTAATCTATGGCTGCATATGGTAAGCAGTAAGAACAATGCGAGATTTTATTTTATTAGTAACTAATCAATTCAGCATCGGCCATTGCAAAAAGAAATTAAATAGACAAAGTATACTGAGGCTTGATCTTCAATGTCCAACAACCTTCGAGGACAACTGTTGCATTTCAAAAAAAAATTAAGGGATGAATGTAATAATGTTTGCTGGTTACATGGCTAGAACTTCAATTAAATGCTAAAAGCCTAAAATTGATCTTAACCAAATCAAAATATTATATATATATCTTTTGACATAATCCGAATATAACCAAAAATGATCAGAAGGGAAACCCTTTATTTGACACCTTCTTTGAAGACTCTGCTAGTCGCCTAACACATTTTGCATTTCTATACTCTGCCATCAACTCTTCAACCACACTCTCCGGGTGACACGTAATAAAAGCCGAGATGAAGCGTTTTTCAGACATCCTCAATGCCCTCAACAGCGAGGGCCCTTTAACCTCAGGAAAAAGACCCATATCCTCTATCTTACAGGCGACCCTGAATCGTGGTCTCAACACACTCTCCAAACTAGCATACAACAAAAACGGGCATTGAAGCAAGACGGTTGCTGGAAGCTTCATCGTGGCCAGTATGAAAGTCATGTGCCGTTGGACATTATCAACAGACAAAGTTAACAAGAAAGGGGACCGCCCGATGAGCCCGTAAACCTTATTCTCCGGAATCCCATACTTGCCCAAATTCACAACTTTTTCCCTAATGGTCTCGATTCGGGATATGCCCAATAAGGATACTACGTGTTTGTACATTTTCGAGTCTTTTGAGACCCCGGTTTTGCGAATGTACTCTATCTTTTCTTCGTCTAATGTGGTGCGAGGGATCAAAGTAGGGCGTGACAAGAGCATGAATATCAAGTCTTCTCTGCTAAGGCCCAACGACTCATACATGGCGACAGCCGGTTTCATCTTGTTATGAAAGTCGTAAGTTAGTAGTGAAGGGTTTCGGACGAAAGCTTTGGCCAGGAGCTCTCGGGAGCCGAACAGGGATTCGAGATAGTTGACACGCTCGTTGAGCATGACATTGATCTTGGAGTTGAGGAGGCGGGGCCGGCAGTGGATCATCTTCACCAGGTCACTGGATTCGATGCCCAGTTCGGAGAGGATTTGGAGCTTGGATTGAAGGACGTGAATATCGGTTTTACGGAGAGACGGGCGCCGCTCGAAAATTCTAGAGATGTCGCTCTCCGAGCAACCCCATTTTTTGAAAACGTTAGTCGGGTCCTGCCTTCGTTTTTCGTCGTCTCTTGGTTTTTTTACACTGTCAGGTGATTCTATTTGTTCGTGTAGGCATTCAACGGAAGGACTAGCCGCGGAATGGAAAAGACAAGGCTTTTGGAAGTGAGGATATGAACTGCAGGAATAAGAATAAATGTCATCGACAATCTTGTGAAGTTGATGTGGGCCCTGAAAAGGGGAAAAAACAGCAAGATTGTCATCTATAACTCGTTTTGCCCAACAATTTTAAAGGATCGGGTGGGTGGCTCTAATCAAGTTCCTTTATTCTTAATGAACTCGACCAGACGACTGTCAATGGGGATTATCAAATATGCTTCTATCCAAGCCCCAAGGGAACAAATGCTGAAAGGGTTGGTTTATAATTAAATGATTAAAATCACAGATGGATAATAATGTTCTCCAAATTATATAACAGATTTCGGTCATTGTCAGATAAGGCAAAGCACAATGAACATCCTTCTTATATTGAAATCATATTCTCTTCTTGGTGTACTAGAATAAACTGGAATCAAATTCTATACATTCTGATCTGAGCTATTCTATTGTGTAGTGTAATCATTCTTTGGATTTAAAATTAGAACAGAATTATAACTATATAAACAAGATTCAGCGGGTGGAAAAATTACGAACAATAACAAAAAACGAAATAAGAAGCCCACCGCCAACAAAATTAGGGAATGTGTGCACAAAAGTGGGAGACAAGCTTTGCATACAGAAAAAACTCCATCAGCATCAGAAATTATCAGTAATAGCAAATTAGGAAACTCACCATGCATAGATAGGTGAAAAGATGGGAGCTTTGGGGCTGCAAACGACGGGCAAAAAGAGCTTCACCTCTGTTGAGAGCGTGCAAGAATACCATTTACTTCAATTCGACGGCTCAGAATACAAGCTCGCGTGCTGAAATAGAAAGGGAGCACGAGGATGAAGCTGCTGTCACCAAACTGAAGAGAAGAAAGTAAGCAGATCCGAGGAGCTGTTAATGCCGCTACGAAGACGACGACTGCAAGTGAAATGAGTTTTTCAGTAGCAGAAATGGGCTATGGGTACATATGGCCCATTTTCATGTACAAAACCATGGGCCCAATACGAGTAGTCCTTATCAGAGCAAAAGGATAGCCCAATATCGGTTGTGTTTGATTAATTAATGCCCCACCCACAGTCTCCAATTTCCAGTTTTTTCTTCCATCGTCTCCGACTCGGATTACTCCAAAAGGGTCAACCGATTGAAAAAAATCTAAAACAAAAAGGCCCCAATCTCCAGGCTTCAAGTGATTGGTAATTGAGCAGAAAAGCAACAGAGAAATGGAGTGGCTGCAGTGGCAGGTGCCTGTTTGTGCGCTCATATTGATCCTCCCCACGGCAATCGCAATCCGCCTCCTCCGAAAGAGGACCGGCGGCGGCGGTGGTAGGGCCGCGGTGGAACCATCCGATCTGTGGGCCACATGCTGGAGGAGCCTCCATCCCCGGTGGCTGCTGTTGTACCGTGCTTTTGCCTTCCTTTCCATGGCCTTCTTGCTTTACCAGACTGTTGCTGCCTTCGGATTCTTCGTTTTCTTCTTCTACACCCAGTACATCTCGCTCTCTCTCTCTCTCTCTCTCTCTCTCTCTCTCTCTCTTTGGAAATCAAGGTAGCATTTCATCAGATAACGCAATTTAGCAAGTCTTCTTGTATCTCAGTTCAATATATATCTTCAAACGCCAGCTGATTTTAGTGTGTAATTTGTGCTCGTCAGGTGGACTTTCGCATTGGTCATGCTCTATTTTGCAGTACGTATTTCTCCGAGCTGTTGGTGATCTAATTAAGGCGTCTGGAAGTTTGACATTTTGTTTTAGTAATTATGATTTTGTATGAGTATTGAGTTTGTTGTTCAAGTGTAGCTTGCGACCATTGTGTCCGTACGGAGATGTGGTAAGATTCATGAGATTGAACACACTCGCACTGGGGAGAAAGATGGATTTCTCAAGAAGAATTTGGAAGAGATGAACTATGGAACAACTTCAGCTACCAGACCTATTGACGAGCTTGGATTTATGGAAAATCTTTTGCAAATTGTATATCAGGTTAAGATATCCAAGCTTCTCTTACTTTATTGTAATGTTCAAGCTTCTAAGGTTTTGGCCTAGTTCTTTACTGCAATGTTTAAACATTGACACTGTCTTGCTATCCATATATCACATAGGACTTATGCCTTGGAATGACAATATCCAATGCGTGAAAATTAACTAACTTCAGATACAGGCTGCTCTATTCTCCTTAACTTTGAGTCGCTCGTCAACTTTGAAATGAATATATATTCACATCACTTAACATCGAATTCTATAAAAAAAATCCCATTTATTCATTTTTTGCCGATGTTAAATCTGTTAAATCTATACCAGAAAAATGCAAGTGCATGATTTATTCGAAATCTGTTAAATCTACACTGGCAAATATGTTTAATCTTTTACTAATTATTTGGAATATTCTTGTTGATGTATTATATCAGTATTGAACAGATCTGTGCAGGGGCTGTCATGCTTACAGATATTGTCTTTTGGTGTGTTCTGCTCCCATTCATGACGGGTGAAAATTTTCAGCTCACCCTGGTGAGTACATCTCTTTCATATACCTCTAAATCCAGGCTTTATCTATTTCTCCCTTTCCCAGATGTATTGAACATTTTGTTTATGTAAATACATTGGCAGTTGATTGGATGCATGCACTCCGTAAATGCGGTTTTTCTTATCCTCGAGTCCGCTCTCAATAAGTTGGTACTGTTGTGAACTCAAAATTTAGTAACATCCATGTTACCAGGAGTTAAATTAGCCATGGCTACTTAATAGATCAAATCTTTGCCTTGCAGCAGAAATAGTATTCCAAGCTAATCATATTGAATCTCCACATTTTTCAGCCATTCGACTGGTTTGGCCTTATCTATTTCATACTGTGGAGCTGTGCTTACGTTGTTTTCCAGTGGCTTCTTCATGCATGCTGTCTTACATGGTAATAGAACAGACTGCAATTTCTTTCAATATGGTTCAAAAAAGCTTGCTCACATCTCATGATAATTTAACCAACCTGTGTAGGTGGCCATATCCCTTTCTTGATCTTTCAACTCCATGGGCTCCTGTATGGTAAGAATTACTGACTCATTAATCCATCGCCCTATCAGATGAGGCAACTTCTTGTCTAATGAATCTTTAAATTTCCAGGTATTTGGCTCTGGCGTTGGTTCACATACCGTGCTACGGGCTGTATGTGTTGCTCACAAAAGCAAAACATGCAGCTTTTTCGAGATTGTTTCCTCAAACTTTTGTGAGGTCAAATTAGCAAACTATCAATTCAGAGGATGTGTAATTCCATTTCAAATTTAAATTCTTCAGCTGGATTGTTACACAATTATAACAAAACTGGAAAATGCATAGCTATTTAAGATAGAATTCTTATGTCAAGACTATGCTGCCACTAATAGTGAAGATTGAAAGTGCAACAGTCTTATCTCTCTCACTTTGCAGGGTCCCAGCAGAAAATAAACAAGATTAAAATTGTCTGCTTAAACTTGGATTCTTGGAGCCTCTACCAGAAATTTTGAGGATCCAATTATAGTCATGTGTACCTTGTAATTCAAATTTCAACCATCTATCTTAGCACAATATTTGTATAAATTCATAGAATGTCATGTGTACCTTGTAATTCAAATTTCAACCATCTATCTTAGCACAACATTGTATAAATTCATAGAATGCACCCATTTATTTTATTAATCAAGGACTGGTTAGTATAAAAGATTATCGTGTTACTATGCAGTGGGCCTAGACCAAAGACCCATCACAGGCAGCTTAAACTTCATGTTTAAATGAATCCGAGAACTCTCAAGCTCCTTTCCATCTTTTAAGAGCCGCCTTGGTTAAAAGAAGCACCAAATGCTCTTAAAAAGAACAGTGGACACAAGCTGATAAAAGGTAAATAACAATATTTCAAAGGAAACACAATCCACTCTAAGCTAGATTCAAAATTTAAATTCCAATCTCAGAATAGTAGAAAAAAAAAACCATAATATCCAACACAATCCAGCAAAAACCCATAACAAAAGTTGTTCCCAAAATGTCAATGTAACAAGCGAAATTACTGGCTCAGAGCCAATACAGACAGCTCAATCACTGCCGGCCTTATTGTATACGTAGGTCAGCCCACACTTACCACAGTAGTGCCTGTCAAAGTGATTCGCCATGAACGTCCCCGCACCGCACTCGGCGTTCGGGCACTCCTTCCTCAGCCGCTGCACCTTGCCGGAATCATCCACCTTGTAGAACTGGAGCACGGCGAGCTTCACCTTCTTCTTCTTGTGTTTGATCTTCTTCGGCTTGGTGTAGGTCTTCTTCTTCCGCTTCTTGGCGCCGCCGCGGAGGCGGAGCACGAGGTGGAGGGTGGACTCCTTCTGGATGTTGTAGTCGGCGAGGGTGCGGCCGTCCTCGAGCTGCTTTCCGGCGAAGATGAGGCGCTGCTGGTCGGGGGGGATGCCTTCCTTGTCCTGGATCTTGGCCTTGACGTTGTCGATGGTGTCGGAGGATTCGACCTCCAGGGTAATCGTCTTACCGGTTAGGGTTTTGACGAAGATCTGCATCTTCGCGGCGGAGGTTGTGGCAGTAATTCTTATCTAGGGTTTGGTTGGTACTGAAGTGAGTGCGGGGCAGTGAAGGGGAAGACACGGTATTTATATGGATTAGGGTTAATGAATGTCATGGGCCATTTTATTTTGGAGTCGCCAGCCAGAATTTGGGCTTAAATCTAGTCCAGTGGCATGTTTTTGTGTAGTCACTTGTTATTGAGATAATCCCAAGGTGATGAGTTTGTATATTGGACTATTGGGGCAAAAATAATTGGCAAAAAGACACATCGACGTGTCATAACCACAGGCATGCCATATAAACGAGATCAAAGTTTTAAACCCACATTTACGGCCACATAAGATATATTAGACAAAATTCGATTCAACAACTGGAAGGGAAAGTCGCGGTGCAATCATAATTCATTTTCCCCGAAATCGGTTCGCGCAATTGGCACGAAATATTGTTATTGGTTTTTTAATTACAAATTAGCTTGACTTCAACTGGTGGGTTCCTATATTTTTATTTCCATATTTATGTTATATTTATATATGTAGTTTATTAGTTAAAATATTGTTAAAATTATCCAAAGTGAAACTCAGAAAATACAAAAAGTAAACATTAGATGGAACATGAGAAACTGATAGCGGCAATCATGAAAAATACTACTAAGTAATTCAAGAACAACAAAAAACAAACCAAAATATTGTTAATTAATTCAAACATTGACTACAAAAAAATCAGTTATTCATAATACAACCATCAATTTTTTTTAGAATTACAATATAATTTAGAGATTCCATAAATGGACATAAACATGGAACATACCAAACATAAACATGTAACATACCTAACTAGTTAAATAATACAGATAAGAGAAAAAAGAAAAATTATATATGGTTTATTTTCAGTTTATATATAGTTTATTTTCAGTTTATATATGGTTTATTTTTAGTTTATTATAATAAACTAGTTAAACTAGTTTATTTTCAATTTATTATATAAGAAAAAATCAGTTTATTATACAAGAAAAAATTTCAATTTATTATTTTCAGTTTATATATGGTTTATTTTCAGTTTATTGTAGTTATAAAATTAATACTTTTATACACACACAAAATGTAAATTTATATATATTTTATTTTCAGAACACAGACTATTGATAAACATAATGAAATCATAGATCAATTAATACTCAAAAAACTACTTTATAAAAAACTTCTACAAATTATTCAAGCTCAAAACATTGATAAACATCAAATAAACCTCGAAGTAACATTAAAAAAACTACTTTAATATTTTTCTAAAAATTAAAATGTGTAAATTAGAAAAAAGGGGAATCAGAGCCATCGAAAGAATAGGAAACGCAGCCCATCACTTTTTGCTGACCTTCAAATCCCCATTTTCACCTCTCTTCGCCTCGACTCAACGCTTGTTTTCTCCTCATTGATAACACCAACTCAAGCTCTTGTTATATCGACCTTTGCAACCAGCTTCGCCACAAATCGAGGCGAATTCTTGCTGATATTCTCGCCTCAAATGCGACTTCCTTCACACTCGGCTTATATTGACGAGCACGCTAAGCACTTCTCGGCAAGATTTTCAACTTGCATCAGCACCTCAACCTCACCACACGCCTCCAAACGACTGTCCAAGATCCTTACCAAGTCGTCCCCTCGTCAATAGCTCCACTAGCACCACTGCAAACGATAGACGTCACCTTGTTCTGTCTGTATCTCATGGCTCAAACAGCCCACCGAGCCCGGTGAGTTTTGCATCTCTATTCTTCATGGACTGCTTTTTAATGTTCGTTTGTAAGTGACACTTGCACCGACTTCCTTGTAGAGCCTATTGTTGCAGTGTACTTGTTCGTGGTTGTCTGGATGTATCTGTAGACGATTAAATTTTGAGCCAATAAAATGGCGACAAGTGTCAAATTCCATGTTAAAATCAATTTAATATTTTTCTATTTTATTTGGGAAATTAATCAAATTTTAATTCCTAAATTAAATAGTTAATTAATTGATTATTTAATATATATTGTTGGCCAATTAAAGAATGCCACATGTATATTTTAAAGGCCAATTAAAGAATCCACATGTCATTTTCTTGGAGAGTAAAATAAATAATTATTTCTTTAAATAATTATTAAAGAGATAAATAAGTGGAAATTCATGGACCAATCAAATTGAAGTCTTCTTTTCCAAGAGTCCATCTTCTAATTATCTGTTTAATAAATAAATATTGGAAATTATGGACCAATCAAAATGAAGTCTTCTTTTCCAAGACTCTCTCTCCTAACACCTATAAATAGGGACCCACCCTAAGGTGAAAAATCACAATTCATATTCATATTTCAAGTTCCAAGTTCAAGAGCTCTAGAGATTCTCTCCACGAGATTCAAGTGTTCTTGAAGATCCAAAGGCGTTCTTGAAGATTCGAAGGAAGATTCAAGCGCATTCAAGCTCAAAACCGACGTTCAATCCGGAAATAAGCTGCCAAGCCTCCGAATTGCGTTATTAAAGTCAAGACCGGCGTAGAGAAGATCAAAATCAACTTTGCGGCGAAGACCAAGGACTCGTGTTCTTCACTTTCTTGGAAAATCACGACGTTCGATTCGAGATCAAGCTGTCAAGCCCTCGAAGAAACGTTATTTAAACTCATATTCAAGACCGGCGGAGATCAAACTGAAGATTCGTCTCCAAAAGTCTCAAATCCACTTGAAGATTGTTCTTGAAGAAATTAATCAGAGGAATAATAGAGATTTAGAATCCACTATATTTCATTTGATCCGTTGAAATCCATTTGTACGAAGTTCTCGTGTTTATTAATTCAATAAAACGAATTTTGCGTTACAGTATCCACAAACTAGCCACAATATCAAGAATTATGAAGCCTGGATGGATAATGAACAGAATGTTCAAACATATTATTTCTCCCATGTAATTTCACAATCTCTTTCAAATACCAAAGTAACTTGAGCATAAACTAAAAGTAAATCCCAGCAACTCATGGGCAATAATTTCAAAATCTCTATCAAATACCAAAGGAAAATTAAGCAAAAATTAAAAACAAATCCCAGCAACTCATAGATCTAAAAATATCAATCAATGAAACTTTCACAACTAAAAAATAAAATCAATTTCTGCTAACCTTAAATTAGCAAAACCACAACTTTGATCTCAAAGGCGGCAGACGGCGCCGACGGCGAGATGAAGAAGCATAAAATAAATATAGTATGAAACGCAGGAAGAAAAAAATGTATAAAAAAGAGAATATACAAAGTCGGTTGTGATATCAAAGAGGCTCGATCGACGCCTACGACGATTGAGATTGCTCTGGCGGATGAAGTATTTTTGAGCATGGCTTGCGACCTGTGTTGGCGTGCGACTGGGATCTAATGAGATTGGAGTTAGGGTTTGAGGGAAGATGAGGGCAATTGATTTGAAAAGATTAGAGACAGGGAAAGTGGAATTAAATTTTTCATAATTTCGTACTTGTGACTTCATTAAGTCTAATGTGCGAAATATTTTTTAATCTCGTCGAATGGGCCAAATAAAAAGTTGGGCTCGTGCGTCAGGTAATTAGTTCAAAATAATTTACAGATATATGAAGTTTTTCATATGGTGTTGACATTAACATTTTCAGTGAATGTTATGTGAATGGATCGCATAAATATCTTTATTAATTGTATAATTGTCATATATGTATCGCACAATTTCTTATCACACTAATTTTTTTCTTCCCACAAAGTGCAAAGAGTTATGTAATTGGGCCGCACAATTGTAGCATACCCATCGCACAATTGTCGCATATTTATCGCACAATGTCTTTGTAGTTTATTAGGTGAAAATTTTCATCTCAAAATACCTTTGCAATTTTTGAGGTGAAAAAATTAACTTATCAGCGGGCGGTGTGAAAGACTTGATACATTTTCATAGTGGGCTGAAAAATATTATTTTGACTTAAATATATATGTATATATAAGTGAATATATATATATATGTGTGTGTGTGTGTGTATGTGTGATGGACCAATCTTTGTTACTATAATTGACATAGTTTTTAGGCGAGAAAATATATGTATCTATATTTAGCATACATAACTTTTATCATCTCATTGTTGTATGTATTAATATTATTAATTATGTTCACCGATCAGAAGATCTTAAAATATTAACAAATAACCATAATAATTTTATTTGAATCATATTAACTTAATGAATAATTTATAATATTAATAAAATTTCTTAAAATGTAATCAATTTAACCATAAAAAAATACCTCCATTAAATATATCATATGTATTGGGAATAATTTGAAAATTTGAATTTAATATATTTATAAAATTATTATTTGATAGTCTGGTGAAATTATTAAAATTTATAAGTTTCACATGAGAAATATTTTAAACGACTCAATTTGTAATAAAAACATAATTCCAATTATATACTATTTAACAAATAAAAATGAATAAATAAGATAATATAGTCAAATAGCATAATTAAAATGATAGCATTTGGAAATAATTGAAATATAATAATGTATTTAAATATTTAAATTAGATATTAAACACTCGTTATATAAGTTGAAAAAATGAATTAATGAAATAAATATAAACAAATATTTTTAAGAATAAAATGATATAGTTTATTATGTAAAAATTGGTTGAGTAAACGATTGAAGTTACTACAATTTTAATTTAATTATAAAAGAATTAATATTTCATGCATTCTAGAATTGTAATAAAGGAAACAATTTTTATGGGTTAAACGTTAGTTAGTTAGTTATCGAACAATTTGCAAAATATGAATTGTTAAAAAATAAAAATCAAGATAATTAGTAATTTTATAAGTACATGGAACTAATTTCTATGGAAATTTAAATAGTGTGACAACTTACCTTATCTAGCCAACCAAACCCACCATAAAAGTTAATTTGGCCGAGTTCAAGCATCAACGAGCCGATCTCGAACTTCAACGAGCTAAATTATAGAAAATTATATAAAAGAAATTCTCTTTTCGAACTTATAGAGCCAATCTCATTAACGAAACGAGTTTTAAAATGAGTTCAAACTCGACTTGTTAAAAGTTAACGAGCCACGGTAGTTTAATTTAACAGGCTCATGCGGATAAGAATCTATATATATATAATTGCTAACTAAGCAATAAATTTTACCTAATAAATAAAACCTAATAAATTTTACCTATGTGGCAAATCATTAATAAAACCTAATAAATAGAACCTAATAAATTTTATTTATGTGGCATTAATACACCCAATCTCATTAATAAGAAAATATTTCATTACATTTTTTGGGTTAATTAAGACAAAAACCATTATATTTTATGTTAATTGATTAATAATTATATTTTTTATTGAATAATATAATAGTTAATATTAAAATTAGTAATTATATTTTATACTAAATAATATATGAAAGTTACATAAAATTATATTTTACACTAAAATCAATATTTTTTTATATGATGAAGATGTTTATTAATAAATTAATTTTGTTTATGTCACAGTAAAATTTTTTAAAATCACATAAGCAATTGTTATAATAAATGTAATATTTTTCAGCTAATTAATTGGTTATGATCACTCAAAATTATAAAAAATATATATTTATTGCATTTTATGCAATCAATATAATGATTCGTATACAATCAAATCGTGTGTACTATTTATTTTAACCAATAATCAAATTTTAAAATATAATACTATTATATAATTTATAAATTTAATATTATATACATAAATATAACTTATAATTCTATATGTTTGAAATATAATACAATTATATAACTTATAATTTTTATATTATATACATAAATATAACTTATAATATTTAATTTTATTTACATTTGTGCAAATGCACAAGGTTGAATACTAGTTTATGGAAATGTGACGTCAGAGCTTACGCTATTCCCCCACCACTTTTGCTGTCGTCTTCAACTTATCCTTTAGCGGCCTCACTTATAAATTCCTTAATGCCACCGTCTCTTACCGTCACCTCCACCGCCAATTTCGCCGTTTAAATTACAATCTACAAACAATCCCAATCTACTTTTCTCACCGCAAAATTTCACGTGCTATGGATCCACCCACCGGTACTATCATTTTCTCCTCCGTCGGCAGGCCCAATTACGGCTTCGACGTTTTCTCCGTCACCCTGCCATCCAATTTCGACGACCCATTTCCCGAGCACCGCCTAACCGACGGCCGATCCATCAATTTTAATGGCCAGTTCGTGGATGAGGACGGGACCCTCGTTTTCATCTCCGAGAGAACCGGATCCGCCCGGATCTTCTTAAACCGAGCGGGTGAAAGTAGCCCCGAACAACTCCATACCCCGCCGGAAAGCCTCTTTCACGACCGTCCCGTCGTGAAAAACGGCCGGCTCTATTTCATTTCGGCTCACGAGCGGCCCGACGAGCCGTTCCGGAGCTGGTCGGCTCTCTACTCGACCAAGCTCTGCGAGGGGAATGAGAAAGCCGCCGTGCGGCTGACGCCCTACGGCTCCGTTGATTACAGCCCGGCCGTCTCACGCTCCGGGAAGCTTGTTGCTGTAGCTTCATACGGGTCCCGGCCATGGGGCGGCGAGTTCCGCCATCTCGAAACGAATATAGTGGTTTTCCAAGAGTCAGATCCTGCGAAGCGTGTTGTGGTGTGCGAGCGCGGAAGCTGGCCCACATGGTCCGGAGACTCGTCTCTGTATTTCCACCAGCTGGCGGACGATGGTTGGTGGAGCATTTACAGAGCAGACTTACCGAACAATTTTGCATCGACCAGCGCCTTGCAGGCACCCGTCCGCGTCACAACGCCGGGCATCCATTGTTTCACTCCCGCCGCAATGCATCAAGGCGGCAACAAGCTCGCCGTTGCCACAAGACGCAAGGGCAGCAAATACCGCCACATCGAGATTTTCGACGTGGATAGTCAGAAATTCCATCCGGTGACGGAGCGTATAAACCCTAATATCCACCACTACAATCCTTTCCTTTCACCCGAATCCAATTCCCTCGGCTACCATCGGTTCAGAGGGGAATCGGAGTCCACGATCCCACATCTTGATCCGATCACCAGTCCAACTCAAAATCTCGACATGTTTAGGCTTAACGGCTCTTTCCCGGCGTTCTCCCCTTCAGGAGACCTCATCGCTTTCAATCACGACTTGGCCGGCCTCAAGGTCGTGAAATCCGACGGCTCCATGAGGTGGACGCTTATCGAGAACCGAACATCCTTCTGCAATTCATGGAGCCCGGTTACCGACAATGTCATCTTCACATCCATCGGCCCCATCTTCGAGTCCGTGGATACAGCTGTGCAGATCGCTCGTGTCACGTTCGACCGCAAACATCATCATCTATCCGGTAATTGCCCTGTGGAAATCAAAATTCTCACGAAAGAAGGCACAGGTAACAATGCCTTCCCATCGTGCTCGCCGGATGGGAAATCCATCGTGTTCCGTTCCGGACGGTCGGGCCACAAGAATCTGTACATAGTGGATGCAGTTAAAGGCGAGATGGAGGGGGAAATCCGCCAGCTTACAGAAGGGCCGTGGATAGACACAATGCCGAGCTGGTCGCCTGATGGGAACCTAATTGCCTTCTCCTCCAACCGGCACAATCAGGACAACACGGATGCTTTCGGGATATATTTGGTGAAGCCGGACGGCACGGGTGTGACGAGGGTCCAGGTGGCAGGAGTCGAGGAAGAGAGGGAGAGGTTGAACCACGTTTGCTTCAGTGAGGATAGCGAATGGCTGCTGTTCACCGCGAATTTGGGGGGTGTGACGGCTGAGCCGGTGGGGTTGCCGAACCAGTTCCAGCCGTACGGGGATTTGTACTTGGTGAGGTTGGATGGGAGTGGTTTGAGGAGGCTGACGTGGAATGGGTATGAGAACGGGACGCCAGCATGGCACCCGAGGCCATTGTTTTCGGGTGATGAGGTGAGTGAAGGTGTTTCACGTCTATGCTTAAGGGATGAGGATAAGTTGACGGGCCAATTTGATGAGCCGCTGTGGTTACGATGAGCTTTCTTGAGTTATGTTTAATCATCGTGTGATGTTTTGTGTGATTTGTATTATGTTTTCTGGTGTAATGCAACAATAAATGTGCAACTCTGGCTTACAAGAAACGTGCATTATGAATATAATTGATGCGCAAATGGGCACATCAAAGCTGAAGATATTGAATTTCGAAAATTAAATTGCAAAATCCAAATAAGGATAGTTACCTTGTTTGTGGAAACCCCAACAAAAGAAAATGTGAATCGCAGTAGAAGCCTAAAACACTTTTAGGTGCCTGATGCAAACAAGCAAGTGCCAGTAGTTTCTCATATTCATCGTCAGACAAAAAGAAAATGCTGGATGATACCTTTAAAATAAAGATTCATTGTTCCTCGGGCATTAGAGATTAAAACAAAACTATTTTTCTTAAAAGATAAAGGAAGGCCTCCATCTTGTGCATTACATAGAGTAGCATTCAATCATTTATTTTCTTTAGGTCACCGCATGAATGGCACCAGGCGTCTCATCTCTGTTCCGTTTCCATTGGACAAGTAGAAAATTTTCTTCCAGTTGGCCTCCGTGAATGCATCTCGTCTCACAAGTCTTTGCCTGCAGAGTATCAAATATCACATGAAGAGAAGCCTTTTGGACAATGACTTGGCACTGAGCACTCAACACTAGCGAAACCTATCCATAACTACGTAAATAGGCTGGTCCTAAAGAGGTACAGATGATGCTGACAGATGGATATGAAACGAGTTACTAGAGCTAAGTTTAGCTAATCCAATATGAAGATTGCAATTACGATCTTATAATTAAAGTTCAGACAAGCAGACCTGAGATAGTAGTGGCAGACAGTATTAGCTTCATCCAAACTGTACCGAGGAAAATAGTTTCGAGCATCAGCAGGAACATCAGGCAACTCTTGACGCAATTTCCCCACAGCAGTAGAATGGGAAAAGGCGCCCACCATCATGTCATCGTGCATCATAGACCTAAACGCGTTTACCTGCAATATACACATGACAACAGCCTCATGCAAGATATCAGGTAAATAACGCAGCCCATGCGTAGAGTAGATCAAAAGGCAAAAGACTTGTACATTTGACTGTAGTAGCACCTTCCAGAAAATAAATAACATATGTAGTACCAATTTAGAATATAAAACACTACATGCTAATATTCCTTACTTTTTCTTTTTAACGATTCTAAGTTTGTTTATCCCCATTTAAGCTTTGATTCTGTTGACATTAGAATATTCTTACTAAAACAATATATAAAACGAAATACCCTTGGAAAATTATGGAAAACAGGTACCATTCCATGGCTATCAACTTCAAGTTTGCTATCGGTTTTAAGAAAATTTTCACCTTAAAAAATCATGATTTGGAAACAAGTTCAGAACGCACAGAAGTCCAAATAGTTCTCAAGTAAAATCAATATATTCCCACGACAGAAAGAGATAGCTCAAGCGTGCTGGATGGAATGTGCATGCTGAAAGGACGACAGAAACCAAGTGGATTCTATGTTAATGTCATTATAATTATAATAGTATTGCAACACCAACAGCATGGACCATAACTCACAGAGTGGATCAGAGAAAACTGAGTACCACATAGAGTCAATATTCTGAAATTTACAATTCATGACAGACAGATGTTACTCAAAAGTTGAAACACTTTACACTTTACACTTAACAGGCCACAAGAATTCTTGTACTTCCCAAATATGCATAACAAATCTCAACTTACAGTAGCGAGTTCTCTAGCATGAACAGGTCGGCAAGACCGAACTGTTACTGGTTCCTCAAAATCAGTGAATGTAAACCAACTGTTATACTGTTCAAATACAGCATTAACTGGTCAAAAGCATGCGCAAATGAATTAAAAGGCAAAATACCCCTTGGGCAAGTAAATAAATGAATTTTTAAAAAAATAAAAAAATCAGTTGTAATACTCACTTGATCAATTGCAAAAAGAACAGGAACACTTGTTACTTCTGCTAATTCCTTCCTCAATCGAACAACCACTCCAACAGCAGCATGACTGTCGTTTAGACCAGCCTCAACAAGCTCATAGAGAGTTGTCCCTTCAGAAATTGGCATTTTATCACTACCCTTGGGCCACCCAACACCAGCACCCTCTCCTAATGGAATAGGATCCAGTATGTTGCATTTCAAACCTTGCAAGCAAGACTTGTTGAACTTCAAAAAATCCTAAACGACAGAGGAAGTCAAAATACTAAAACACAGCATACCCAAAAATGCATGTCAACTTAGTGACTGCAGATTTCCATAAATGTGGAAGGTGTCTAATGCGCCAATAGTTTTAGTTAAATTAAAATGGAGATACTATGATATCAGCAGGCTATACTATAATCAAAATCATCGAGAATGAACTCATTTTAAGGAATAAACTTATTTATAACCATAACACCCACAATTAAGTTTCACTCATGAGTCAATTAATACCACTGTCGCAATAACAACCCGCTGCAAGAAAGCAGCACATTCTCGTAAATGTCCGTCAGAAATTGTAATGTTAAAGGCCAAAGAAAAACAAAATGGATCTCCTCCGCACTAATATAAATCGAGATGCCAAGCCAATTAATGAAAAGAAATAAGTGATACACTAGAACATACTAAAACTTCAATAACTTGTAATTGGAGAAGTACAAAATATTACTTGCAGAATGTTTGCCGCCTGCACAGGGGTATCCCACAAACCAGTCTGAGGATTCTTATAGAATAACCCACCATGTGTCCATTCTCGACCTTTGGGGACATAAAACACTAGCCAACCTTCCTTGCGAGCCCAGTAAACAAGCATTGCTAGAGCGATACTCTTCCCACAGCTCAAGGGCCCATCTAACACGATTTGCTTTTTAACTTTGGGAGCTGAAATTTAATTCACCGATGTTCAGTCATTTTCAAACAAATGCAGGGGAAGCATGTCATGTTGCTAGGTTCCCGTTTAAGGAGAGAGAAAGCTAATTATTAATTTGTGAAGTTTTCAAGGTATAAATTCTCACTGGGATAAGCTCTAGATATCAAAGACTCTGGGAATCAGTTTGTTCAGGGATAAAGAACAATACTGGCATGTAGAAATAAAGAATCACAATCTACTTGACATAACAACTGCATATTGCAGAAGCTTCATTCACTTGGAAATTAATACTGCTGGTCAAACCTCGAGTTTCTCTACAGATAAGAATCGTTTATAAAATAAAAATCTGAGCCAATAGCTTTCAGTTATAACAGCGTCTTTCTACGACGATTCATACAATCATCTACCCAATAACAACCTAATACTGCTGAAGACAGTAAACAAATAAAATGGTGTAAACAGTGTACCTTTAAAGTTAACCTCAATGGAAGGTTTAGCAGCCTGACAAAAATTATCACGGAGATCAATGAAACTCTGCCTCACCAACAAGGCACTCCTGTATGATTCCTCAAATTCCTTCATCATTCCCAATGGCAGGCCCTCTGGCAAAAACCTTTTTAACTCATCCATGCTGCAAATAGAATCAACAGATTGCACTTACCAATCACTACCCGGCACTCAACACTCACACATTTAGTACAATGATTGTAAAAAACGTCAATATATAATGTTACTCGATAAGCAATACGGAAATATTTGTCAATGTAATACTAGCAAATCAATTCAATTGTGGCAGGATTCGAAAAAACTTCAAAACATCTAGTGAATTTGATAGCAAAACAACTAATTCACAATAATCTAATAAACTTCAACAGTGCCAAACACTTCTATACATATTATTCAGACATGTATCACTAATTCTAGTTAGAGATGACAAACACTTCATCACACCACCATATGGTACAGGAAACCAACTCTCGAGCTATTCAAAATACTGAAGGATCAGACCAAACTGAGACTAAGAAATCAGCCACCAATTCAATACTGATAACACAAGTTTATCAGAAGAATGTATTGCCTGAATTTGAAGTAAGTATTGACGTCGTCCTTGTTGAGCAAAGAGAGAGAGGAAGCGGATGCGAATAGAGGGCGGCCGTTGGGCCCAACGTCAAGGGCGGGGTTCTTCTCATCCTCCGCCAGCTGGCGCCGGCGTAGTTCGGCTTCTTCCTTGGCGGAAGATTCGGGATTAACCGCCTGCATTTCTTCCGGTTTCTTGTCCCTGGGATCGAATTTGGATTGGGGTTTCTTCCCTTTATTAGTAGGGGGATTGGGAGGTTTGGAGGCCTTCGCGGCCATGCTGCGGCACACAGTGAGATGCCACTGCGATTGCTTGAACGGTGATGCGGCGGCGGTTGCTCGGAGGAGCGACCGGAGCAGCATTTTTTTTTTAAGTTTTTAATGAGATTTTGTTCGGAGTAGTTGGTTGGGGGTTTAAGGGTTTGGGACTTTAATAGGGAGTGAAGAAAATGTTTCGAGTGTAGCTTTTGGAATTTGGGATTATGCTTTTATCAATACGCACAACCAAACGTGTGCTTAGTTCCTTAATCCGTCGTTGTAAATACCGCACAGTAGAACGCCACAGGCCAGTTCAACCGGCTATACCGGTGGTCGGGCCCTTCAATATGTGTTTTTCACTTTGTTGCCGTCGGAAAAACATGGGCATAAAATGTAAAAATTATAGTTCTTTTACTTTTCCTGTTTTTATATTCTTTTTATCAAAATTTTTATAATATATTGATATAACTTCCAAATTCAATGTTAATATATTCATGTTATTATTTAATTTAAATTGAATTTTAGTGTTAATTTAGATGTTGGTTTTGGGGTGTATTATATATATAAAAATAAAAAAAAAATAACTGGACAAAAATAAAAGGAAAAAAAAATTATAGACAAAAATAAAAAGCACGTATTCTCATAATACGTTTTTTTTATTTTTTATTTTTTTAAAAAACGTATTATGGTAATACGTTTTAAAATTATGTAAAATGTTATTTTTTTTAATAATTGAAAAAACAGTATAAAACATATTTCAATAATAAATTTTATAAAAAAATTAATAAATATTTAAGAAATAAAATATATTATCATAATACATTTTATAAATAATTAATAAATAAAATGTATTGTCAAAATATATTTTATATTTTAAAATTAATGAAAAAAAAAATTAATATGTAGTATGTATTTTGTGTTTTGGGCTCGTCTGAACTCGGAATTGAGTTCCGTTTTTCCTATACGTAGCTAACGAACCCCTCTATTCAATGATGCTTGCATGACCAAATTATTCTTGAAATCATATTCTCCCAAAGCTCTTGACCGATACATTAAACGTGTTTCGCGCGACTTTTCTTTTTGGGCCCGTTCGGACTCGTCCAAGCTCGAAACTGATTTTCGCTTTTTCCTATATGTCGCCAAGGAACCATTCTACATACCATGATTTTCTGGTCAATTTTCGGGCTAAATCTATTTCTCACGGGCTGAATAATTAACAAATCACCCATTATATAAATAGATGGTCCATGGAGGATTTGTTAATAGGTGATCACTCGTTATATAAATAGATGGTCCATTGAGGATTTGTTAATTATTTAGCCCCGTGAGCTTGCCCGGGGTGCATACACAACATATACAACATGAGTTTATAGTCTTTTTAGTTTATATATAAATTCTTGTATGAGACGACTTAAACATTAGGTAGGTCGATAATTTTTATATTTTTTTATTTAAAAAAAAAATACATTTTTATGGTTCAAAATGTCATACATCTATTTGTGCTATTATATGGAGTATGACATTACTGTAGAAGTTTGTCTATATAAAAAATGTATGATTCCAACTAACCCTTGAGCTTGTATAACAACAATCTTACCGATAATTATACTATTCAATCATCCTTATAATATTCTGTAAACTTTTTGTTAAATCTTAATATGTTAATTATTTTTATTAGTAGCATTGCAACACTCTTAGAACAAGTGCATGATAATCAACAAATTTTGATATTTAATTTTATTACATCTTGTTGAGTTTAACCTTTGTGTNAAAAAAAAAAAAAAAACTTAAAAAAAATTTTAAAAAAAAGAGCAACTAAATATTATCATATTTTGTATATTGTGCGGAGGTGGAGAGAGATGCAGAGGGTACTAACCGATGAAGGTGGAGCAAGAGAGGAAGGGAGATGCTCGTGAATTTTGAGTTATGTTGTTCTTGTGGACTGATTTGGAAAGAATGTGCCTCACATCCTGTAGGGTCCTGCATGACCCATTAACTGGAGAAAACAGCTGGTGGATCTTTTCGAGGTCATGGGCTAATAAACTATTAGTATTATAACTAAAACCCCTACCCTGGTTCATATTTCACGACAAATAAAAAAATGATATGTATTTAACATTGTGAAAATGAATTGTAATACTTATATTGTATGGCTTTTAGGTTTGTTGACGTTCGACAACTGACGATTACAAAAGTACAATTTAAAGCGGTTTAATCGAGGGTTACAGAATAACTATTGAGTATTTTATTGATACAAAAAATTGACAAATCAAGATAAGATAAATAAGCATAAAAATTGCCGATCGACGGTAGCGGTTGGTAAGGATATTGTTTTTCTAAAATTTTATTATGAGATTTGTACATTATATACAACCAAGTATGAGGGGTGTATCTTTGTATGATTTGGAGATCAATCATGTACTGTATGGTGACATGAGGGGGGAGAAAATGATATATGAGGATATTGATCATGGATGGGTGATAGATGATCTTGATGATGGACCCGAGGGTCGGTATTTATACACGAAATAGGTGATGACACATTAAATGTTAGGTGCTAACTAGTGGCTTAGGTGGTGCCGCGTATTTTCATGTATAGTTTGATGGGACAGATTGTGCAGTGTCACCAGCTTGATCGATTCATATTTCAGACTTGAGGGTGATAATCTAGCTTCCTCTATAAGGCTTTCAGGGCGATCGGTTGGCCGATCGGGGGGTCGACAACCCTAACTCTGCGACATTGGACTGCCCGCGAGAGGACTACGGTGCTCAGTGAGCCTTGTTTTAAATTGTATGGGCTTTCATCATTCTGGAGTTTTTGTGATCGAATATTTTTAGGTGCATCAAGGTTGGCATACAAAAATAGAGATATGACTGTTAGACTTATGCAATTATTGTATGGGATTTGTGCTTACATACAAAAAAAAAACTATAATATTCAGTTCGGTTCAGCATTACCGAAACATATATGAACCAATACTGAAATCAAATTGAAATAGAGTTGGTAACTGAAATAATTGATGCCATCCAGTTACTTTATATATTGGTTATATTCGATTCGATTTGATCAATCTTTTGATTTTATTGTAAAAAATGTTAAGCCCGGAGTCTAACTCGTAACCACTAAACCCAACACACACATATATATATAAGATGTGGTTCAATTGAGAACTAAGTCTTACTGTGAGAACCGTGAGAACCGCTATTTTTATTTGGACGTAGTGCTATGATTGATTGTGTTTGATGCTATTTTTAACCAAAATGAATTTTATTAAAAATAGCAACACAATTTTTGGTAGTACTTGTAAAAATGATAGCATCATCTAATATGAAAAATAACACCATACACAATTAAAAATAGCATAAAAAACGGTTCTCACGGTTCTCAGGACTAATTTTTATTTGAACCAACCCATATATATATATATATATTTTTTTTATATTTTTAAGGATGATGACCCGCCAAACTTGATTTGGAATTGGCGGTTCAACTTCAAGAGTCAAGAATGTTGGCTATATGCAGAAATTGCGAATTTGACCTTAAAGAGGCTAGCCCGGTTTATGTATCCACGTCTCTCGGTCTTACCCCACTCTCTATACTTGTGGCTCTATCGGAAATCATCAAATTACAAACCCTAGAAAAAGCTCCAATCGACAGACACACCTAATTCACAACGAATCATCACGCTCACGATTTCCCGAGGCTAGGGATTTTATTCTATCGTCTTCCATCGTCTCCGTTTACCTGCTAGATTTCAGATTCAGAGCCCAGGGGTGATGGACGATAGCTGTGCAGTATGTGCGGAAAGCTTGGAGTGGGTGGCGTACGGTGCCTGCGGCCACAAGGATGTTTGCTCTACTTGCGTGGCTCGCCTCCGATTCATATGCGATGATCGTCGGTGCTGTATATGCAAGACGGAATCTGACGTTGTTTTCATCACCAAGGTTGCCTCCTTATGAGTTTAGATTTCTCTGATCTATTCGATTTCTACACATGTGTGAAGACATTTATAATCAGATTCAGTAAATTAATATTGTAAACGTGGAGCTTCATCGTGAAGTTAAATTAGATACGGGTTGCTGTAATTAGTTATGGTTTTCAGTTTGAGTTATGTTGGGTGGATTGCTGACGCTTTTTTTTTTTTTGTTTTTTTGTTTTTTACTCACTGATTGATTTGTATGTTTGCTTGATGTTCTCAGGCTCTGGGAGACTATACTAAGACTATCAATGATTTTTCGTTATTGCCTTCTGAAGCCAAAGAGGGTAGAGTGGGGCGGTACTGGTATCATGAAGATACACAGGCATTCTTTGACGATTTGGATCATTATAAGATGATCAAAGCCATGTGTAGGCTTTCTTGCAGCGTGTGTGATAAAATGGAGGACCAGCCAGATGATGGCTCCAGGAGAAGGGCAAGGTTTAGGAACATTGAGCAGCTAAAGGGTCATCTGTTCCACAAGCATAGGATGAATATGTGCAGCTTGTGCTTAGAAGGAAGAAAGGTGTGCATGTCGCTTTCTTTCTTCTCACATACGTCTGTTCTATATATTGCCTTTTTTTTTCTATGTACTACTTTGATATAATATAAGGAAACACTATTCATGATGAGGAAGATGTTTCATGTTCTTCTTGGAAGTCATTTCATAGGTGTAGGCTTGTAGGTGTAAAGCTTTACTGCATGTTATGTGGGTGATGTTCTGGTTCTGATATCTGTTTCTCAGCCTTCGGAAACTTAGAAGCGAGCAGAATAGATTTGCAGATGCATAATGATAAGATATTGATCCTTAGATTAAATTATGGGCTGGTTAATACAAATACATTCAATGATATCTTGTAGTAGTTTGAATTTAGTTAAGGATTCAGTTGCTCGAAATTTGGTCTGTAAAAATACGACAAAGTGGGCGAAACATCACTTTTAAACTGGCCTGCTATGTATTGCCACTATGGACTACTTGGCAGCAGTGCTCCAAATCTCACTGTTTCATGGAGAGAATATGGGAATATAAGAAGTAAAGTCAAACAATGTCTTTCTTTTGCAAGGTCTTGGAGTAAATACTCCAGGGGGTTGTTAATTTCATAGGAATTCAGTAGGACCTTTATTAGCACTCGTAGATGGAAACTAGTTGGTCCCATTGTATTATATTATTGATATTTATTTGTGTATATTTATTACTTTCTGACAGGTTGCTAATTGTAATGATAATGTCCTAACAAGATACACTATTATGTCAGGTTTTTATCTGCGAGCAAAAGTTGTATACAAGATCACAGCTGATGCAGCATACAAACACGGGTGACTCAGAGGTCGATGGAACTGAAAGTGAGCGAGGTGGCTTTACAGGGCATCCTATGTGTGAATTCTGCCGAACACCATTTTATGGTGATAACGAGCTTTATACTCACATGTCTACAGAACATTATACTTGTCATTTATGTCAAAGGTAATTTTTCTGAACTGTAGAATTACAAAGTAATTGGTTTGTGGAATGGGGAATGAGGTGTCCCTTATATGCAGGCAGAATCCAGGACAATACGAGTACTACAAGGATTATGATGACTTGGAGGTAGAGCATCATTGTGCTAATTATTTTGAAGTTTGACATTTGAATTGTCTTATTACTCGAAATAACTTAAAACTTTTTAGATCCACTTCCGACGAGACCATTTTCTATGTGAGGACGAGGGTTGTCTTGCCAAAAAGTTTATTGTCTTCCTATCTGAAGCTGAGTTGAAGGTTAGATACATTTGCACATATTGTGTAGTCCTGTTCCTACCAACTTTTTTGCTTAATTTATTTTATCGGTGTGTGTTTAGAGGCATAATACTTTGGAGCATGGTGGGCGTATGTCTCGTTCAAAGCGCAGTGCTGCTCTCCAGGCATGTTGCTCCAACTCATAACCCATAGTTGCTAATTATTAACTAATTACTTCCGATTATAGATAATCCAGAATAGACTCCCTCTCAGTGTTTCCTGAAAGTTATTTGAACTTGATTCATTTTGCCTGTGACTCCCCCTCCTTTCAGTGGGTGGCCTGAGTATGTGCTCTTATGTCTGTAATTCATGCAGCTACCTACTAGTTTCCGATACAGACGAAGTAGCGAACAAGAAAATCGTCGTGGAAGAGGGCGCACATTTCGGCGAGACCCTGCCGATAACGAACTCTCTTTGGCCATCCAAGCGAGTATTGAGTCAGCGAGTGCCCCATCATCTAGTATTCGGCCCATTTCCGATCATGGAGAAGTTGCTGATTTTGAATCACTTATACCAGCCACTGAATCTTTAGCTGTCACAGACACACCTTCAAGATACCTACAAGCCGTGTCCCAAAGTTCTAGAAGCGGAACTCTGGGAGAGTCTTCTTTTCCTCCTCTGCCAGTGGCTCCTGCAATTAATCAACAGAATTCGCATCCTGATGTCCCTTCCAAGAAAACAATGGCAGCCCATCTCCGTAGCAAGGTCAACAAGAAGGTGAATCCAGCGGCCAGTTCATCATCTCCTGCTTGGCCTGCCGTTACTCGGGCCCCTGCACAGCCCACAATTAATCCTCACGCTTGGCCTGCAGTAAATTCTGTTTCTGGGCCTGTATCTAGTTCTGGGCAGAGCAGATGGGCAGTAGAAACTGGAGCCACATCATCTGCTAGTTGTTTAATTTCATCAAAGGCTTCTGGGAGCACGAGCCGCATGACACATTCCTCATCCGCCCCTAATCTTTCTGAACGCGAACATCTCGGCACAAAAGTTAGCGATTTTCCTCCGGTTTCAGCTGCCTCAGCACAGACACGCAAGCCGCAGCCACCTGCTGTGGATCAAGCTTTGAAGGTGGAAAATGTTCACACGGCGAACAAATCCCTTGTGGAGAAAATGCGTGTTGCTCTGGGGTTTGATGAGGACAAATTCACTGCCTTCAAAGACATATCCGGTGAATACCGCCAGGGGTTAATGGATGCAGAGACATATCTATCGTGTGTTGACCAGTTTGGTCTGTCTCATCTTGTTCCGGAGATGGCCAGGCTCCTGCCTAATGCCTCGAAGAAGAAGGAGCTCATGGACGCCTACAACCTGAATATGGTGTACTACAATGCTTCGAGGGACACTACCTTGAGTGACGGTGTAAAACATGGGAACAGCAGGTCCAAGAAAGGAAAAGGCAAGGCTGTGGAATCACCCAGCAGCTCTGTTTTGGCCGACAGTGTGATAAACACTGTAAAGCAGCTACAGGCAAGCTACAGCCAAAGCACTGAAGAAGAGGTTGAGGTTTTGTCAAAGGACGGATACCGAGGCAGCAGGGCTAAGTCAAAGGTCTTGATTGATGATGCAGCCGCCGAGTCTACAAAGTCAAGGAGCCTGGTTGACCCATTACCTGCAACCAATCAAAATGCAGGTATTGGTGATGGGAAAAGCAAGAAGTGGAAGAAGACATCCAAGTTCCACAGGGTCCGACTTGGTGATGGCTCTGTTGAAGCATTCCTGGATTTGAAAAATGCAGACCCAGATCCGGATCCTGTACCGAATGGAAAGGAAGGTTCTTCTTCAGACTGGCCAAATGAGAGCTTGCCCGTTCGTGGAGTGTGGAAAAATGGTGGAGGTCAGAAGCTATTGGGAGTGACTTCTAGAGGTTCTAAAAACTGAGTTTGGCTGAGGAGGTGATGTGTGAGTTAAACCAAGACTTGGCTGTGTGGAAGTTGCTTTGTTCATTCAGCCTAATGATTCAGTTGGCTTTCGGAATCAGTGTCTTGGAGTGTTTTCTAGTGGTGAAGCTGTGCAGTTGTCTTCTGGGCTCTGCTGGAGTTTTGTTTGTTTTGGATATCACCTGGTATACTCGGACGTACGTACGTTTGTTTGTTTTATCAACTTTTGAAATGTGCAGGGAAGTGTTCCCCTCGTACATTCACGTTACTAAACAAGTTTTAGTAATTTTTTCTTATATTTTTAAAATGCCAGACTAGAGTAAGCGGTGTTTTAGTATGCATCAGCAAAGTTTATACAATTATATCCGTCTTCTGCTTCCTATTTGAGTTTTGATGTAATTTGGCTACTTTCATGAAATGGCTATGACCGTCCGATCCACTCTGCTGAATGTTGATTTCCATTTGTTGTTGTTTTTTTTTTTTTATCTCCTCAATTAAGGCACACAAATAAATGGTGAATGTTGATTTCCATTTTTTTTTATCCCCTCAATTAAGGCACACAAACAAAAGTAGTCATATAATTGCAAATGATTAGGAGCGAGTCATACATATGCCATTCCACAGCAAGGAGAACGAGAATCATGAAATTGACAATATACACCAATTTACAGACAAGGCAACGAAATTGTCCAAGAGAAATAATTAATCACAACTTAAGAGGCCGCATGGCTAAGAGAGATGATGGCAACCAAAGGTTTTCTCGCTACTGTAGCACATGTAGAGGAACCCATCATCATCCTTGTATGAATCATAAACGGACTCGATCAAACTTGCTGTGAGCAAAAAGACAAAAGGAGGGAACAAGTAAACAAATGTTGTCCAAAAATTGTGTGGTAGGATGTTTGAAACAATCCACGAGGAAATTTACATGTCTGTGGTAATGTATTTTTCACAAATACAAAAAGAGCCTTTCCAGGAGCCAAATGGAGCCTCCCGCTCAGTATGTGAATAAATTGGCCAACTGACATGTCACGAGGCACCAAGAATCTGTTGACAAACATTCACAAACAGATACACGTAAAATCTCTACAATTCCTCTTCAAGGAAAAAATAAGAAGAAAACTTATACAAAAGTAACTTAATCTAATTTCAAGACAGAATGAAGGAGTTGATTGTTAATCAACATTAGAGGTTCTCTGCAAAAGTAATTCCATAAAAAGATATAAGATAAGCTAAGAAGTGTAGGTAAATCCCTGTAAAAGAAGGACCTTTTGAATAAATCTCACAAAACAGACTAGACTGTAAGTGATTTCAGTTTTTAAGACAGGTGAAATTCCATGCAATTTGAAAGACAAACGCAAGCAAGACAAAAATGAACTCACTTCTTCTTCTCCATCTCTGGAAGGTCAGATTTTGTATACCTCTCAGCTACAACCTACAATTGTCACCAAGTAAATATTAACATGCCAACGCTATCTTGAAGAGTTATATTAACTGGGTATTTGGTATTAGCATTGGTATTAGCATTCAGAGACATAAAAAGGTTAGACTTTTATTTACTTTTCCAGAACAATTGTGCAATCTACAAAGATCATAGCAACTTCTGAAAATTGAGATACTATTCTACTCCCTTATACAAAAATCATGCCTGCAATTCTGAGATACCCTCTAACTCATCATCCAGTGAAAGAACCTCATATATATCTCCAACACAACTAACTTTTTGACAAAATTCTTCTGAATCTCTAACTATTCTAACACTCACCCAAGGACAGCCTCTAAAACACATAAAATAATCTTCATGCTAACCCAATAAATCATTATCCAAACCATATATCCCTAGCCACACCAAAATCATGAAAACAGACTTAATTAACGTATACGAGATAAAATTACCTACATAACGTTATCAAACTGAAGAAACCCAATCTGCTTTTCCTTCTAAAAAAGCTCTAGGAGATGAGAAATGGAAAGACAAATGAGACAATTTCGATAAGTATATATGTAGACTTCCCTCATCAAATTTCTTTCACATCTCTTCTTGTTCTACAGTGCACTTGGCCTTTCTTTTCTTCCTTTATTTCCTTTTCTTATTTCTGTTACCAAACTATCTATAAGTTTTAAGCATCATCAAAGCTCAAATACATTCTTCGGCGAAACTAACAAAAAGGGGTGCAATGAACTAGTAAAAACAACACTGCCAGCATATTATAAAGCTAGGTGAACTAAGATGCCACAAACTCAAGGTGCCCAATATGAATAAATGTAGACAGCTTACAATTTTGCGAGGTGATCAAGTCTCATCCATTGACTAGCAAGGTCAAAAACAGATTATAAAAACGACTTACAGGGACTCGATCGGGATATTTGGCGATGATATCTTGCGAGTCTTGCTGTCTTTCCTCTGTGATAAAGAATTGAACCAACTGTTCGTTACCTAAAACGAAACGGGGAAAAAAAAGATACACGCAACTATCCTAAATATGAAAAAGAAAAAAAAAAATTGGATAAGAAAAATACCAAAAGCGAATTCTTTCTTAAAAGGCTGAGTCTTCGCCTTGCCCATCTTCGAACTTTTTCCCGATCACAACTCTCGCCGGAGGATTATTGATGAGGTGGAGAAACTCCAAATATATTGATCAATTGAAAATAGAAGTTGGACCGCAATGAAATTTCTACATAACCCCCTGGACGCTGCACTAGTTTGCAAGATGCCCACGAGCTTCGGAAATTTACAAAATCCACCACACTATTAAAATCTCAAAAATATTTAATAATTTTGAATGAATTATTTTTTAAGAATCACAGCTTCAGTAAAATCGATTTGTTTTTAAGTTTCAAATAAAAAAAATATAATAATCTTAGAAGAAAATCAATTCCCAGNAAAAAAAAACAAAAAAAAAGTTAAAAATAAAAAAAAAAAAAATATTGTCGACCACAATAAAAAGCACGTATTACAGGAATACGTTTTTATTTAAAAACCGTATTCAGCTAATACGTCTTCAATAATAAAACGTATTCATGGAATACGTTTCCCTAAAAAATAATTTGTTAACTTAAGTAACGTAATTAACTTAAGTAAAACAAGGTAAACCGTATTGGCTGAATACGTTTTATGCCGAAAAAAAATAAGAACGTATTAAGTGAATACGTTTTCATTTTAAAATTAGGTGTATATATATTTTTTTATACAACGTATTAACGAAATACGTTTTACAATCTAAAAAAATAAAAACGTATTAAGTTAATACGTTTTTAATTTTTTTTATTATAAAACGTATTTACATAATACGTTTTATAAAAGAAAAATAATTTTTACAATTCCTAAAAATAATTTTTCTCGGGACAAAAATTTCGAAATGTAAACCGTATTTCGTAAATACGTTTTATATGTAATTTTGCCCCAAATTGATTTTTGGTGCCCTAATTTTGCCCCAAAACCCTAAATATACCTGTTCACAACCAAATACACCTGTTCGAGCAACTAATATCAACATATTCGCCCAATAATAATCCAACATATCATATAAACAAACAAATGAAACACAATAATTTGTCGAACAAACAATATATACAAAACGATATATTCGGTTTATGCAAACAATCCAAAAATCCAAAATAAACACAATTCCACGAATTCAACACTACTAACTAGGAAGGAGTGAATGGTTTTGTAGGCTTGTGCGGTCTGGAACTCCTCCGAGTATATACGATTTGAGCAGAAGACGAAGGTCGAGGTGTGAGAATTGTGTCAGTATGAAAAGCTTGCTCAATTTCATCTTCTTCATCTGAATAGTTCAATTAATAAAAAGAAATCATAAATTGGATTGTAAAAAAAAGAAAAAAAAAGGAAATTGTTAATTTAAAAATCTCACCTTGTTCAGGCTCGGGCTGCTCAGGTTGGATGTGCTGGGCTGACGGCTGAGTGCGGGGACGGGCCCGGGGTCTTCTACCACCACCAATGTTGGGGGCGGGTTGATGCCTGGCCGTGTGCGACTGTGTCCTCATGGGAGCCATGTATTCGTCCTGGGAGAAAACTTGACTGGACGGCCCCCCATGTGGAACACCCTGGCCCCCAACAGTCAGAGAAGAGAAGGCAAAGTTGTATGACTGTTGGAAGCCGGTCTGCGCTTCTGGAGGGATTTGAGGCAGTAATGGTTGAATGTCCGATAATGCGCCATAAACCCCTTGCAGTGCAGAAGTCTGTAAAAAAATTTCATAATAATTAGTATAAAACACAAAATAATAATAATAATAATAATAATAATAATGAACACTTACCTGACAGCCTAAGCGCTCGGCAAGTGGCTGATACCCGCCCGCATGCTGGAACACCGGGTAATTGGCAGGGTTATTGATGAATCTCACAGTCCTGCTGTGAAACCAATCAATGTAACCCTGCTCCGGCTGCAGATAGTCGTGCACGAGGACAACTGGGAGGAGACGTTGTTCTAGTTCTTCGGTCCACGAGGTCAGAAAGGGCACATGGAATGCGGCCCAATCGTAAAACGCTCTCCCAGTCATCCCCTGACCCTTGTGGTGTGCGTCCCACTCTCGCTCATCTTGAATGATCGGATCGTGGGGTATGGACTGCCGGCACCCAAATTGACGGAGGACCCTGTCAGGCAGGTGTACCTCCCGGATGTTCCAGCTGAAAATCCATCCCCGGTACATCCAAAATTGTGGATCTCTTGAGCACGCCTCCGGGAGAGTATCATCCTCCAGGTGTTGCCGATATGGCTGCCAGTCAAACTGTAAAAAAAATAACAATTGAATTAGTAATTAAGTTATTACAAAATTATAAACAAAAAAAGAAAGATAAATGAAGTAATAGAAATTAAAAATATTACATCATACTCTCCCAGCCCTGTCAACTGATCCCGGTAGGCGACCAATGTAGTTGCTATGTTCGACTTCTTTTTCGGTCCCACCCACCTTAAAAATCAGAGAAAAAAAAAAGGTTGTAATCACAAAATTTGGTAATGAAAATAATGTACGGATTAAATAAAAATAAAGGTTACCTCGCTCCCAATGGACAATCGGGCAGAGAATGAAACCTACTGTTCTTGACTATTGGGCGAATACGAGGGATATGCTCCCATGCCCAAACCTACACAAATGGAATAACAATTAAATAAGAAAGAATACAATATTAAAATTTAAAATAACAATTTAATAAATTTACCTGGATCAATTGAATGCAGTGCTTCAGCCACTTCTCCTTGGCCATGTACGAGGTTGACAAAGCTCTGTACACTCCGGCCAGTAGAGCTGAACCCCAACTGTATCCCTTCACAGCATCTATGTCCTGCAGCAGGTCCAGCCAGTAAAGTGGACGCCATTCGCCCGCTGGTAGGGGAACATGAAGGACCCAATGCACCAGAAGATAAGGGCCCTCGCCCTCTGCTCGTACACGATGTGCGGTTGCCCTTCTTGCAACACACGGTTGCATTCCTCCTCTAACCCTCCATTGTTCAGATACTGGCCTCTAATGTCCCAAGACTTTGGATCTTGGGCTGCCCTTTCTTCCTCGGTGGTGGGAGGATCCTGAAAGTAGTTTTTCCATATTAAAAACAATAAAATTGAGTTGACATATATTTAAAAAAAATTGTATGAAAAAATATACCTGAACATAGGGCTCGTACCCTAGCAAGGCCTTACACCTCTCTCGCCACTGTAGGGGTGATAGATCTCTAGTCACCCCCACAACAGGAGCTCCACGGACTGGCAGACCGAACAGAACTTGTACGTCCTGGAGCGTGATGGTGGCCTCGCCGAAATCGAAATGGAATGTATTCGTCTCTGGGCGCCACCTCTCCACGAGAGCAGTAAGAAGGCTGTTGTCGGCTTGGACTCGACCCATCCGAAACAAGTGACCGAAACCAGTCTGGTCGATGACCTTCCAAACCGACCGTGGCTGGCTTGACAAAGCCAGCCAGAATTGACTGTCGAAACGGCGGTTTGTGAGCGACGTGTCACGAGCTCCCGACGCATTACTAAATACCGCCTGTGACCGGTGGCGGTACTGGAGATATAGAAGAGTGTCATCCCTCGGACCGGGATGGACACTGTACTGCTGAGGCTGTGAGGAGGATGATGAAGCCATTTATCTACACACAATACAACACAACTTCAACAACATTTCACAACTTCAACAACATTTCACAACTTCAACAACATTAGATTTTCAACAACATTTCACAACTTCAACACAACTTCAACAACATTAGA
>BKCP01011626.1:82180-133815 GCA_008636005.1 Striga asiatica | reverse complement strand
TCCAACATAACAAAAATATATCATCCAAACATAGTCTAACAAATCAAAGTAAACAATAAAAAAAATAGTCCAACATAAAAAAAAAAATAAACACTAACAAATCTAGTTATCCCACTCATCACGAACTCTAGATCTATCAGTGCGAGGATGCGAGGACGGACAGTCATCCACAAAATGCTGTGGATTACCACATCTACTACACTGTCCTCTATCAGCCCGGCGACGTGCCCGACGATCCATTTGCATGCGGATGACGCTTCGTTTGCGCGCGACCGGGTCCAGCCTTCGTGATAATCCTCTCCCAATGTTGTAGTAAGGTCCATCCGACCATCGGCCATGTGTCCGGATCACCAATCGGAGCAAAACTCCAATTAGAAAATTGAGCCACCCAATTCTCCGTCCAAAAGTGGGGATCGTACAAGGTTCTTGGTTGACCTTTTATTTGACGACAACAGCTATAGCATGAGAGCATGGTTTCCTGTGTGTCTGCCACTTCTGACAACTACAACGCATCCGGTTGTACGAAACCTTATACCTGTTTTTCCACATTTAATTATATTTATAAACAACTAAAAATTTGAATGAACCAAAATAAAAAAAAAAAAATATACAATAAATAAATAAACCGTATACTTACTTTTTGTCCCCTCTACCATCAGCCCGTAGACCGGTTGTCACCTTGTACAGGGATCTCTCCGCGTTCGAACATCGCACCGTATGAGTTGCGGCCGTACTCTCCAATTCGCAATAAGCGGCATAGTGGACACTAGCAATGGCATTACTGCATCTCGTGGCCTTCTTCTGTTCCTGCTCAAACAAGTCCAGAGTTTTCATGAATGTGGCGTGTACCAAAGCTCGGCAGGGCAAGAACCTAACACCTTTCAGGACGTTGTTGTAACTCTTGGACATGTTAGTTGTCAAAGTACCCCATCTACGTCCACCGTCTCCAAACAGGGTCCACTTGTCCAGAGGAATTTTGAACAAGTAATTGTATGCGTCCGGATTACAATCTCAAAGCCGCGATCGTATCTGTTCAAATTTTTTCTCTGAAACCTGTGAACCCAACTCCCAACACCAATTTCGGATTTTGTTATTCCTGTACCTAGTAACCACGTTGCTCCGAAGGTGTCGAAGACAAATCCGGTGATATGCAGCGGGTTCTTGCCAAGCTTCCAATGAATCCACGGCACTTTGTAAGCCCGCATCCCTGTCCGAAAGAAAGCATATCTGTCTGTCGCCGACAACATGTTGCCGGAGATTTGTCAGGAAAAATGACCAGCTTTCCTGGCTCTCTTCATCGACAATCGTATAGGCGATTGGCAATAGCCGCTTATTCGCAGTCTGTGCAACGGCCACGAGCAACTTCCCCTTGTACGAGCCACGCAAATGTGTGCCGTCCATGCTAATTACCGGCGGGCATCTCCGGAAGGTCTGAATGGCGGGACCAAATGCCCAAAAAACAAATTTGAATTCTCTGTGCTGATAGTAGGCCGCCATTTCCCCACCTTGCCATTCCCACTCTACAACCGTAGTGGGATTCGCTCTTTGAAGCGCCGCAAAAAACCTGCACGTTACAAAACGTAATCGTCAATACATAAATATAGTGACATATAACACGTACATTTTTAATAAATTTTTTCTTACTGAGGGAGTTCGGCGAAGTTCGATTCCCAAGTGCCATACAAACTATCGATGGCCTTTTTCCTCCCGTGCCATGTCTTCTTGTAGCTCACATCGACTTTCCAACATTTTTTAACATCCTCCTGGATCAGGGTAACACTGTAGTCGGGCTTCTTTTGAATCTTGGTCATGACAAGATTTGAGATCATTGTGGCGGTTACATTTCTGTGGTCATTTTTTTCGTTTTCTTGCAGACAACTGTGCCTCTCAGTCCATTCCGTTACTTCCCATAGTTCATGAACTCGTGTGCAGTGCGTCACCCGAGCGCTCCACGGACAAGGTTCATCTTCGTTGGACTTGCACACCACCTTGAATGATTTCTTATTCGAATAGGTTGTCTTAACCTCCCTCAACCTGCTAACGTTCCACCTCATGATACCCGTCTGTGCTTCTCCCTTGGACCGGAAAACAGTACCTAAACGGATAGTCTCGACATTCCCATTCCAGGTTGGCACGGCATACTCATCCCGGTCTACACACGCCGGGTCCCACTCACCCATCTCGCGATACACGTGCTTACCGGTACTAGGAAATGGGTGTTCTTCAATAAATTCTGGTTCACTCTCCTCGTTTATTGATCTATCTGATTCCGTTTCCGAGGTACCATCTGTGAAATCGTCTTCACCGCGAATGAAATCATGATCACTTTCTTCCTCATTATCGCATTCTCTAACTGTTGAGCTTGTCCCTTCGCCAAAATTACGAACATGCGAAGTGGACGTACCCTCAACATCAGCCACTCCCCCGTAAAAAGGGGCAACATCCTCAAACTGCGTAACCTCTGTAGGTGCCTGCGTAACCTGCTTCAACTCTAAATGCAAATACACATAGGAGAAAGGAGAAAAATTATATATCCAATCAACAGCACTATTAGTATTCAGGTTTCCAATATTCCACGAACCATCGCGTTCGCTACTCAGTAAACTAATCTTCTCAATTATCCAACCATCTCGATGAAACCCAAAATTTTCATAAAGAATATCTACCAATTCTTTAAATGATAGCTTCTCCCCAATGCTAAATGAACCATCCGGAGAGTTTTTAAAATCTGAAAAATCATATAACAAGTCCTTCGGAACATTCCAATACACATTAACAAAGTATGGTCCGGTAGACGCCATTTATACCTGTTGCAAAAAACAATTCTTCCCAATTACAACAACACATAATTTCCCAAAAAATTCAATTATTCTTTTACTCAAATCAAGATAAATATTTTCAATTAATACTACAATAACAAAAAAAAATCACCAATTTTTTTATAAAATAACTCTCCAAAACCCTAATTCTCAAAATCAAACTATACAATACAAATTATCCAATTTTCGCAAAAATTCTCAACATACAACGAATCCCATCATCCAAGAACAATGTATAATCATTTAAGACAACTATTAAATCAACAATAAATCTTTTCTAAACTATACTCATCAAAACCAACAAATATTTCTTACAAAATTCATAAACATATAAAACAAATATGTAATTACATTACATTAAAATAACAACTAACCTCTTCTCCGAATCGATTGATTGTTAAAAGCTTCTTTTTTTTTTTATTTTGAGGTGAATAATGGATAGGAAGTGAATTTTTTTTTTCCTTCGCTCGCGCAGCTTCAGTGACTTTCAGTTCCGCAGAAATGGAGGAGACCCGATTTTTTTACTTATATTTTGTTAAAAATCGTATTTTGCAAATACGGTTTACATTTTTTATTTTCCTAAAAAACGTATTTCTTGCATACGTTTTATATTTTTTTATAATGAAAAACGTATTTCTTTTATACGTTTTATCTTAATTTAATTAATTAATATTTGCAACCGTATTCATGAAATACGTGTTATAAAACGAAAATTGATTTTTTTTATAAAACAAAAATTGATTTATTTAGGCTTTAGGGTTTCCAATTTAAATTTGGGGTTTTTTATAAAACGTATTTCATGAATACGTTCTTAAATTAAATTGTATATATACATTTTTCGCAATATGTTTTCTAAAAAATTAAACAAATTTAATTTAAGGACGTGTAACCTAAATACGTTTTTCATAAAAAAAAATAATTAGAAAAACGTATTTTCTGAATCCGGGTTTTTGATTTTGGGCTACCCACTTTTTTTTTTTTTGTTTTTTGTCTACTTATTTTTCGTTTTTCTTTTTTAAATAAATCACCCCTTATCTTTACGGTAAACCCCATTGAGCCTCAAGCCAGTAAACAGTAATTAATTAGTCCCCAGCGCCTCTCTTCCGTGGAAGCTTGGAGCTGCTGCCACAACCATGAGCACGACTGAGCCAAGCCAGTGGCAGCTACATCGCGGCCAGTACCTCGGCGAAATCTCAGCCCTATGTTTCCTCCATCTACCCCATCGCGCCTCATCTCTCCCTCTCCTCCTGGCCGGTTTTTTCCCAACTCAAGCGCATACACAATTTTTTATAGCTTTTGCAAGCCTGTGATGAATTCATGCTGACCTTATGTTCCCTTGCACAGGAACTGGTTCTCAGATTCTAGTATATGATTTGGAGAGTGGAGATATAATAAGGTCGTTTCAAGTGTTTGAAGGGATTCGTGTTCATGGAATCTCTGTGGGGAATTCTCACAAACACTTTCCGTGCACTTGTCCTGTCTTTCTGGTTGCTGTCTATGGAGAAAGGAAAGTGAAGCTCTTCACCTTGAAAATTGTATCAGATAGACCTACTTTAGATATGGAACTGACTCTTATGCACTCACTGCCGAAGTTTGGCCATTGGGTTATGGATGTATGCTTCTTGAAGGTTAAAGTGATTGGCGTCGCTATGTGATTATTGCTTTTCACTGAAATTTCTGTTGGCCTTTTCGGATAAGTTTACTTTAAATATTTATTTGTATATTTTGTGTGCAGTAGGATGGTACAACAGCAAGTGAGGGTGCTCTTTATCTTGCTGTTGGATGTAGTGACAACTCTTTGTACTTCTGGGATATTTTGGGAGCTAGTATGTTTTCTGAAGTTAAAAGTGCAGGTCAGATGCTTGCATTATATTTACTTCCTCACCATTCTTTTATGCAGGAAATGATATTTTATACATTAATGTGTTGGATTGGTCAAGAATAAAAATTAATGAGGATCACTGATAGAAAAGAAGCATGTCATGGGCAAAAATCGTGGATTGTTTATAGTCGCAGGCCAAATCCAAGGATCAGTCAGATAAGATTTAAATTGAAGGGGCTGATTTTATGGATCTAAATAGCACCAATCATGGAAGAGAATCTTACCTAATATATAGTAGTATAGCTAATTATAAATAAAGCCTCCTTAGATGAGGAAGGCATCAGAAATCATTATTCCTATATTAGTTCCTTGGGACAGGGAGTTTATTCCTGTTGGTCTTTACCTTAGCTTTTTTTTTCCTGTTGATCATCTTGCAAAGCATTCATTTAGTTAATAATAAAACTCTTCCTTTGTTTCTTGGTTCTTTTCTCTAACAAATTGGTCCGACCTGCCGTGCGAGGAATGACACGAATGGAATCCCGTGTTGAAACGTTAGAGAAGAACCAAGTTGCTGTAGGTGAGGAACTCACCAACTTGCGGAACAACATGGACAGCCGATTCAATACACTTGAAACGGCAATATCCAAGATCACCGATCTATTGAGTAATAACAGTAGCAGCAACAACAACTTTTCAGAGAACATCTTTTCAGAGAGCAATACATCCAATCACCACAAATCTGCTCTTCATGCCAATGTTTTCGACGAGTTAAAATCCACATCGAAACACATTGATCTTTCGTGTTTTGATGGAACCGATCCTATTGGATGGATTGCGCGTGCTGAGCAATTTTTTCTGGTGCACCACATGAAGGAAAACTTCAAAGTTGCCTCTGCATTCATCTGCATGGAAGGAGCAGCACTCCATTGGCTTCGATGGCTCCAGCAACAATCTCCAACGATTACCTGGGATCAATTGAAGGAAGAACTCGTTGATCAATTCGGCGGGGACTTAGCAGCAAGTCCCAGCGAACGCTTGGCTGCCTTACACCAAACAGGATCTCTGGATGATTACGCCAACGAATTTCGAGCGAGAGCAGCCCAAGTCCCAGGCCTGGATTCACAACTTCAGCTAGGGTTTTTCTTACATGGACTCAAGGAAGAAATAAGGGTCCGCTTGCGCCCATATGATGTGCTCGATCTACGAACAGCCATGAAAGTTGCTCGGTCAGTTGAGCGAGAATTGGATTTCCTAAATTCCAGATCTGGAAGATTTACTGGGTATGGTTTGGGCTTCCAATCCAGGCCCATTAATCCATCTCGTTTTGAACCACCAAAACTAAACATCACCTCAACAACCGGCCCAAATAAGAATTCTGCAGCCCAGTACAAGCCCAATGATCACTTCAGACTACTTCAAGGCGGCACAGGTTCCTCCTCTTCACAAATACCGCGACATAACACAACAACACAAAAAAGTAGAGTGGCACGCCAATACTCCCATCAAGAATATTTGGACATGCGTGCAAAGGGGTTGTGTTTTCGCTGCAAGCAACCGTACAGCCCGATGCATGATTGCCCTCAAAAATCATTGCGCGCTCTCATCGCAGCAGAAGACGAGAACACTGATGTTATCTCCGACTTCGGACTAGAAGAATCACAACAACATCAAGCAGAAATCAGTGAAGCTCAATTCCATTTTCTAGATCTACCTTTGACGGCGATAGGTGGAATAGATGGACCGCGAACAATGAAATTTTCAGGTCATGTCTACGGTGAACCAGTGACTATTATGGTAGATAGTGGGGCAAGCCACAACTTCATCTCAACAAAACTTGCTCAGAAAATTCCCCAGCCAATAGAGCAGACAGTTCGCTTTGGGGTTCGTTTAGGAGATGGCAGTCGAGCAACTTCAACAGGGAAGTATAGCAATTTACCAATTCAACTTCAATCAATCACGATATCATTAGATTGCTATATATTTCCTCTTAAAGGTATTGACATCATTCTCGGCGTGGCATGGCTCCAAACATTAGGCGATATCAAAGCGAACTGGACAAAAATGAGTATTGAATTTTTGCGGGAAAATGAAGAGATTTGTCTGTTGGGGGACCCGTCTTTATCACGTGCCCCTATCTCTTTGAGCTCATTGCTACAGATGGAAGATGACATTGAATACTGCCTCTTGCTCTGGCAGATTACATCATCAACGGTAACTTCATCAACAGAGACCTCGGCCCTCAAGTCCTCAAGCGCTCAGGTCCAGGAATTGGAACTAATATTGCAGCAATACGGTACAATTTTTGACGAACCCCAAGGACTTCCCTCTGAAAGGAGACACGATCATCGCATCACCCTAAAATTGGGAGCCGCCCCAGTGAATGTGAAGCCCTACCGATATAGCCATCATCAAAAGGATGAAATTGAACGCCTTGTGAATGAAATGCTATTCGCGGGGATAATCCAACCAAGTTCCAGCCCTTTTTCCAGCCCAGTTCTACTTGTCAAAAAGAAAGACGGAAGTTGGCGATTTTGCGTCGACTATCGTGAACTAAACAAGGCCATTGTTCCCGATAAGTACCCAATTCCCATGATTAATGATATGCATGATGAACTCCATGGAGCCGCTTTTTTCTGATGCCTTGTTCCAACATCAAGTGGATAAAAAAAAAAAAAAAAAAACAGGAATAAACTCCCTGTCCCAAGGAACTAATATAGGAATAATGATTTCTGATGCCTTCCTCATCTAAGGAGGCTTTATTTATAATTAGCTATACTACTATATATTAGGTAAGATTCTCTTCCATGATTGGTGCTATTTAGATCCATAAAATCAGCCCCTTCAATTTAAATCTGATCTGACTGATTCCTTGGATTTGGCCTGCGACTATAAACAATCCACGATTTTTGCCCATGACATGCTTCTTTTCTATCATTGCCACCCCCTAAAGAATTGGCCTTGTCCACAAGGCTGCAGTTTGGAAACTGCCTCATAAAATCCGAAAGATCAACCCAAGTTGCTTCCTCCGCAGGCCGACCTTCCCACTAAACCAAGACCTGCTCCCTGCCGAGCTGCTTTCGAGCATCCAGTATGTCTTGTGGGGTGTAACTTGTTTCTTCTACCGCCAAGGCTTCAGGTAAATCCTTGGTGACGTCATGCTGCCTGTTAAGATTCTTAAGCTGGGAGATGTGAAAAACTGGGTGTATACGTGCCCCATTGGGTAATTCTAACTTGTAAACCACGGGGCTCAACTTTCGAAGAATGCAATATGGGCCATAATACCTTGCAGCCAGCTTCTGATTGACACGATTCGCCATAGAGGTCTGGCGATGGGGCCGAAGTTTCAAAAGAACTTGATCTCCCTCATGAAATTCTAAAGGTCATCTCTTGCGATTGGCACTGTTAATCATCCGCTGTTGCGCTTTAGTGAGGTTAAAGTGCAGCTGCTTGATCAATTCTGCCCTATCATTATGCTCTTCCGCAACGGCTGCAACCTTGAATTCCCCTGGCATAAACTGATGCAAAGTGGGTGGTGGCCTGCCTTACACACATTCAAATGGAGTTCGGCCTGCTGCCCAATGAAAGCTGCTATTAAACCAATATTCAGCCCAATGCGACCAACGACCCCATTGCTTGGGTTGTTCTGAAGCGAAACATCTCAAGTATTGCTCCACGCAACGATTTGTTACTTCAGACTGTCCGTCAGTTTGCGGGTGGTAGGCTGTGCTCATGCGAAGTTTGGTGCCTATTTTAGGGAAAAATTCCCTCCAGAAATTGCTCAAGAAAATTGGGTCTCGATCACTGACGATGGATCGTGGGACTCTGTGTAGACGCACAATTTCTTTAGCAAACAATTTGACTAAGGTTCGGGCGGTGAAAGGATGTCGAAGACCAATGAAATGGGCATATTTGCTAAGTCGATCGACTACTACCCAGATGCAATCAAACCCATTTGATCGCGGTAAACCCGTGATGAAGTCCATTGATATATCTTCCCAGATGTTATTAGGAATAGGGAGCGGGTTGAGCAATCCAGCTGGTGATAATGTTTCATACTTATACCTTTGGCAAATTAGACACTCAACAACATATTTTTGTACTTGTTTCATCATGCCTCACCAATAAATGCTAGCAGCCAATCGCCGATATGTACGGTACGCACCTGAGTGGCCTCCTGTTGGAGTGGAATGAAACTCGTCTAAGAGTTGTTGCACCCATGGTGAAGTAGCAGGAATGACGATTCGACCTTTGTAAAATAGTCTTCCATGAACAAGCTGATATGGTGGCTGGCTATTTTGATTCAGTCGAAGTTGGTCGATGATTGCCCCTAACTCCGCATCCTCTAGGACGACTGAATCAAGTTTATCCCAGTCAATCCATGTGGGAACAGAAATGGCTGCCAAATCCTTGTCCTCAAATTGCCTGGATAAACCATCTGCTGTTTTATTTGTTACACCCGGTTTGTAGGTGACCTCAAAATCATAACCCATGAGTTTTGCCAACCAATTTTGCTGAGAAGGAGTTGTAATTCGTTGTTGCAAAATGTACTTTAGGCTCCGATGGTCAGTGCAAATTTCAAATCTTCTGCCGATTAAATAAGGCCGCCAATGTTGAATTGCCAAAACCAATGCCATTAACTCTTTTTCGTATGCCGATTTGGCCAACACTCTCCCCGAGAGTGCTTTGCTATAATATCCAATAGGCCGCTGCTCTTGCATCAGGACTGCTCCCACACCTTTGCCTGAAGCATCACATTCAATCACAAAACTTTTATTGAAGTCAAGCATTACCAGCACTGGAGAAGAGGTGATGGCATTTTTCAATTTTTTTCAAAAGTGACATGTGCTCGCTCTGTCCATTTGAAGTCCCCAACCTCCTTTTTAAGTAATTCTGTGAGAGGTCTTGCGATCTGGCCATATTCTTTAATAAACCGCCTATAATATCCCGTGAGGCCTAGAAATCCCCGTACGCCTTTAACTGACTTAGGTTGCGGCCACCTAATAACACTGGATATTTTACTTGGATCCATTGACACGCCAGATCTTGAGACAACATGTCCCAAATACTCAACGGATGTCTTCCCGAAATGACACTTCTTTTTATTAGCCTTAAGTTGATTGCCGAGCAAAACATTGAAGACTATTTGAAGGTTTTGTATATGCGCCTCCCATGTTTTGCTGTAAACGAGGATATCGTCAAAGAAAACAAGCACAAATTTCCTCAAATACGGACGGAAGATATCGTTCATGAGGCCTTGAAACGTGGCTGGGGCATTTGTCAACCCAAATGGCATGACCAAGAATTCATAGTGGCCGGAATGTGTTTGAAATGCTGTCTTGGCGATGTCTGAGGGATGGACCCGAATTTGGTGATACCCTGCTTTGAGGTCCAACTTGGAGAAAAAAGCGGCTCCATGGAGTTCATCAAGCATATCATTAATCATGGGAATCGGGTACTTATCGGGAACAGTGGCCTTGTTTAGTTCACGATAGTCGACGCAAAATCGCCAACTTCCGTCTTTCTTTTTGACAAGTAGAACTGGGCTGGAAAAAGGGCTGGAACTTGGTTGGATTATCCCCGCGAATAGCATTTCATTCACAAGGCGTTCAATTTCATCCTTTTGATGATGGCTATATCGGTAGGGCTTCACATTCACTGGGGCGGCTCCCAATTTTAGGGTGATGCGATGATCGTGTCTCCTTTCAGAGGGAAGTCCTTGGGGTTCGTCAAAAATTGTACCGTATTGCTGCAATATTAGTTCCAATTCCTGGACCTGAGCGCTTGAGGACTTGAGGGCCGAGGTCTCTGTTGATGAAGTTACCGTTGATGATGTAATCTGCCAGAGCAAGAGGCAGTATTCAATGTCATCTTCCATCTGTAGCAATGAGCTCAAAGAGATAGGGGCACGTGATAAAGACGGGTCCCCCAACAGACAAATCTCTTCATTTTCCCGCAAAAATTCAATACTCATTTTTGTCCAGTTCGCTTTGATATCGCCTAATGTTTGGAGCCATGCCACGCCGAGAATGATGTCAATACCTTTAAGAGGAAATATATAGCAATCTAATGATATCGTGATTGATTGAAGTTGAATTGGTAAATTGCTATACTTCCCTGTTGAAGTTGCTCGACTGCCATCTCCTAAACGAACCCCAAAGCGAACTGTCTGCTCTATTGGCTGGGGAATTTTCTGAGCAAGTTTTGTTGAGATGAAGTTGTGGCTTGCCCCACTATCTACCATAATAGTCACTGGTTCACCGTAGACATGACCTGAAAATTTCATTGTTCGCGGTCCATCTATTCCACCTATCGCCGTCAAAGGTAGATCTAGAAAATGGAATTGAGCTTCACTGATTTCTGCTTGATGTTGTTGTGATTCTTCTAGTCCGAAGTCGGAGATAACATCAGTGTTCTCGTCTTCTGCTGCGATGAGAGCGCGCAATGATTTTTGAGGGCAATCATGCATCGGGCTGTACGGTTGCTTGCAGCGAAAACACAACCCCTTTGCACGCATGTCCAAATATTCTTGATGGGAGTATTGGCGTGCCACTCTACTTTTTTGTGTTGTTGTGTTATGTCGCGGTATTTGTGAAGAGGAGGAACCTGTGCCGCCTTGAAGTAGTCTGAAGTGATCATTGGGCTTGTACTGGGCTGCAGAATTCTTATTTGGGCCGGTTGTTGAGGTGATGTTTAGTTTTGGTGGTTCAAAACGAGATGGATTAATGGGCCTGGATTGGAAGCCCAAACCATACCCAGTAAATCTTCCAGATCTGGAATTTAGGAAATCCAATTCTCGCTCAACTGACCGAGCAACTTTCATGGCTGTTCGTAGATCGAGCACATCATATGGGCGCAAGCGGACCCTTATTTCTTCCTTGAGTCCATGTAAGAAAAACCCTAGCTGAAGTTGTGAATCCAGGCCTGGGACTTGGGCTGCTCTCGCTCGAAATTCGTTGGCGTAATCATCCAGAGATCCTGTTTGGTGTAAGGCAGCCAAGCGTTCGCTGGGACTTGCTGCTAAGTCCCCGCCGAATTGATCAACGAGTTCTTCCTTCAATTGATCCCAGGTAATCGTTGGAGATTGTTGCTGGAGCCATCGAAGCCAATGGAGTGCTGCTCCTTCCATGCAGATGAATGCAGAGGCAACTTTGAAGTTTTCCTTCATGTGGTGCACCAGAAAAAATTGCTCAGCACGCGCAATCCATCCAATAGGATCGGTTCCATCAAAACACGAAAGATCAATGTGTTTCGATGTGGATTTTAACTCGTCGAAAACATTGGCATGAAGAGCAGATTTGTGGTGATTGGATGTATTGCTCTCTGAAAAGATGTTCTCTGAAAAGTTGTTGTTGCTGCTACTGTTATTACTCAATAGATCGGTGATCTTGGATATTGCCGTTTCAAGTGTATTGAATCGGCTGTCCATGTTGTTCCGCAAGTTGGTGAGTTCCTCACCTACAGCAACTTGGTTCTTCTCTAACGTTTCAACACGGGATTCCATTCGTGTCATTCCTCGCACGGCAGGTCGGACCAATTTGTTAGAGAAAAGAACCAAGAAACAAAGGAAGAGTTTTATTATTAACTAAATGAATGCTTTGCAAGATGATCAACAGGAAAAAAAAAGCTAAGGTAAAGACCAACAGGAATAAACTCCCTGTCCCAAGGAACTAATATAGGAATAATGATTTCTGATGCCTTCCTCATCTAAGGAGGCTTTATTTATAATTAGCTATACTACTATATATTAGGTAAGATTCTCTTCCATGATTGGTGCTATTTAGATCCATAAAATCAGCCCCTTCAATTTAAATCTGATCTGACTGATTCCTTGGATTTGGCCTGCGACTATAAACAATCCACGATTTTTGCCCATGACATGCTTCTTTTCTATCATTCTGATAGAGATGCCAAAAATAGGGTTGAAAAGCAATGGGTTGTCTACTCAAGGAAAGGGAAAGCTGGAAAGGAATAAATGAGATATGGGAATAAAATCAGCAATGCAATATGGGAAGCATGAATTAGGGGATTTAGATAGATTCCTGTAGAGAATGGAAAGCTATCAATTAGTTATCTTACCTTATAATTATTATCTATTACCTTATATGAATAATAGCAATAGTCTTATTAAAGGGAGTTAGGAAGTGAGAAGGAGTCATCAGGAAGAAATAATCTTAATAGCTAGGCTATTGGGCAAGTTATCTTGCTGGGAAGTTTTATACTTCTGATCATTGTTCTCCCTTTCATTTATAATAAAGTTGTCTATTCATTCCCCTTTTTTTTAATTATCTGATTCTCTGATCCTTTACTCCTATCACAATCACTCTGATAATTATCAATGGATTTAGCGTGAAACAGGAGTATCTTAAATTCTCAATAGCTAACTACATGTGTGAGCTCATACATATTATTTTGCTATAATTTTGTTCTTGAATATTGTTTCTTCATCTTATATGCTTTATTTTAAATCTTAAAATGTCTGTTCTACCATGAAATTTGCAGAAAAGTGCCTATTATACTCCATGAGTATGTTAGGAAATGAAATTGAATCTCTCCGAATTGCATCTGGTACTATCTTCAATGAGGTAACTAACAAACATTATATTTTCATTTTTCTTAAAGGGGTTTCTCTTATTCTTCTTTATACTCGATTAATCACTCTTTTTGGGTAGTCACAGGTTCCTTTCCATACTTCTGCAGTCTCATCGATTCCATACTATTGTTTTCTGCTTGCATTATACTCTTAGATTCAATGAATGGTTAATCATCATTTATTTAGTAGTCTTCGTGTCCGATGGTCAGTATTGCTTATAGTGGACTCTAATATTGATTTTTTTTTTTTTTTTTAAAAAGAAATTTCAAAATACAACTCTTTTTTAAGCTTCCAATTTATGAACCAGATGTATTCACTAAATGAGGCTTTCATTTTGAATAACAATTATATTTCAAACTGTACTCAGACATTGCTGTAAGCATTTCATTGTAAAAGGTGAGTTGAGTTTTGTGTAACATTAAATTGACCCTTGATCAATTGAATAAGATGATTTAAATGTGGGGAAATGGGTCAAGTACACCCTTGATGTTTGGGGTGAGATACACATATGCCATAAAGTATTTCGAAGTCCAAATGCATTGTTTAAGTTAGGGAAAAGAGTCAATTATCCCCTTGATGTTTGTTGTTAGATATGAATATGCAATTGGAGTATTGTAGGTACAAATATACCATATACATATATAAGGTTAAAAAATTACTAAAAATAGATTAAACTTTCCCGCAAAAAAAGTTTTATTACTAAATAAGGATTTTTAAAACATTCATTTTTTTTTTTTGTTTCATTTGGGTAAATTTATTCTTTATCATCCGTGGTGAGATTATTATTTTTATTTTAGGTAATGTGATATTAGTAATTTGATATATATATTGATTAAACTTTCCAAAAAATTTCAATCAATTATTTCATTCTACCTAATCTAATTTTATTTTTATTTTTAGTGATTTGATACTAATAATTTGATAGTAAACTTTCCAAAAAAAATCTAATTAATTATTTTATTTCTACTTAATCTAGAATTTTATTTGTTTTGACAATTATAAATAACATATATGGATATAGATTATCACTTAAAAGATAATTATTTGTAAATTATTTTCTTCTTAAAAACTTAATAACATTTTTATTTGTTATGCACTTTTTTATATCATATTAAATTAACCTTCCATTTACGATCATTGATTTGACACTGTAGAAATAAAAAATAACTATTTCTAAAGTATTAATAAGTTTATTAGTTAATATTTCATATAAAAATTAAACTTTAAATTTATTATTTAATAATGATTTAGAAATAATGAATTTAGTCTAAAGTTATTTGATACAATAAAATATAAATGTATATACTAAAAATTGTTTAGTATAAATTATAAAATAATCTAAAATAGTTATTGCTATGTTTATCCCACCTAGTTTAAAAAATTAATGCAATAAAAATGTAAAACTATAAGTAAATAATTATTTCAAGGATCAAATATATATGATATTAAAATGATAAACCAACGAGTCATCTGTCGAACTATCATCTAAATTATTAAATTACAAAGAATCAAAACATTTATAATGTATATTATTATAAATTATGATAAGCATTTTGTATATGGCGTAATGTCCTAGAAATGGTAAGTATGGGCTTAAATTTTTATTAGATTGGTATTGTTGTCCGATAAGGTATCGGGAATTTAAGTTTTCTTGGTATGAAAGGTTATATGTCAGATTAGTTATCTTTAATGCTATATTTATACCTAAAAATACTTAAAGGGTATATTTACCCCTAACAACAAACATTAAGGGATAATTCACCTTTTTTCCAACTTAAATGATGTATTTGTACTTTAAAATACGTTATGGGCATATGTGCACCTTACCCCAACCATTAAGGGTGTTTGACCCTTTTCCCTTTAAATTTGTACAAGATCATTTCATGTTCCATAACCATTGTGTTGCTTAGCTTACTTGTTCACTTTGACATGTAATATATGTGTCAGTGTGATCTTATGCTATCTATTTGATGTCTGTGACTTGTGGCTGTACTGAATTATAAATTAGGTATTTTTGAGAAATTAGCGGTTCTTGTTATTCTTGGTTTATGGGAATGTTCAGGAATCATTTCAGCTTTTTTGCTTCTTGGCTAAGTTGATTATTGTATATATTTTCTGCTACCACACCCAGTGGCATTTTTATGAGAAAATAAAAGGTTGATGCCTGGAGAACTGTTTTGTTTTTTTTGGCAGATAGTTGTCTGGAAAGTGGTTCAAAACCATGCTATTATTCATGAGGAAGACCATGCATGGCTGGCTAGTGATGGGGACAGCCTTCATCTTGATTCCAAGTACAAGGATGCTCTTATAAGTAGGCTTGTAGGGCATGAAGGTTCAATCTTCCGGATTGCATGGTTCTCTAGTGGGTTGAAACTAATCTCTGTTTCCGATGACCGCAGGTAAATATTACTTTCATACACATAGTGTAGTTGACTTCGCCCAGTAAAGCCAATGAATCCTAGATTAGTAACTCATTGTGGGCTGCCACTTATTCATTGGTTCAGTGCTCGTATTTGGGAACTTGAGGCAGAGAACGAAGTTTCATGCAAAAGTGTGCCGGGCAGCGTAAATCACTTGGTCGGCCCTGTTCTATTTGGGCACAATGCCAGAATCTGGGATTGCTGTATATTTGACTCTGTAAGCTTTCCTTTTCTTTTCTTGCTTGTGTTTTCATATTTACATTAGATGCAGAAGGGCACATGTTAATTCATGGCAAAAAATTGGATGGTGTGATTTCTTGTTTGTGGCAGAAGGCTATGCTTTCATGTACCACAGATTTTCGAATTATTTATTTCCTTTTGACATGAAACACAAAGATTGTACTAATAGTTTTATTAACTTATTTTAGTCACTTAATAACCTACTCAGGTAATTATCACTGCTGGTGAGGACTGCACATGCCGTGTTTGGGATCATGATGGAAGGGAACTAAATGAGATCAAGGAACATATGTAAGTATCTATGCTGGAAAGATTTTCACCAAGTTGTGGATGTTGGTAATTTCTTTTAGTTCTAGGGTGTTCAGGTTATTCATCTACTGATACTTTTTCCAAAGCCTATAAAGTATAAACACGACAAATTTTCTTTTTGTATTTATTTGGCAGGATGTATTGTAAGTATTATTTTATGGATATTCTAGTATGTGAAAGTGATTTCACAGTTTTGTTATTGTTTCCGTTTTGGTCTGTGATATGGTTTTCCCTGGCCGCATGAGTTCAAATTGGTAACTTTGTAGCTAAATCTCACACTTGTACCATCTACTATAATCTTTCGCAGTGGAAGGGGTGTGTGGAGATGTTTGTATGATCCAAGTTCTTCACTTCTTGTCACTGCTGGTTTTGATTCGGCAATTAAAGCTCACCAGTTTCATGCATCTTTCGAAGGATTAGAAGGAAATGTGGCACCAGATGATTTCAGTAACAGTAAGGAAGTGTTTGCTATTTCTTTACCCAGTTTGTCAGAGCATGGTGGGCCTATGGACAGGTAATTTAGTGGTTGCCCTACTTTCATCGACTTTTTGTTTTTTATTTTACAGATGCCTTTTATTTGTTTAAAACTACACCAAAATGGTTGTGATGAGGTGTTTATTTATTCACATGCTTCTTCATGGTAGGCTAATTTAAGTAGTCAAACATTTTTTTCTGTGTGCTCAATAACATCAGGCAACATATTAATAGAAGTGCAACCTCAAGGTTCCCGTTTCATCTGATACATCTGCATCTTGCTAGTGTTGGTACCGCTGTTTCATTCAGATGAAGAGTTCTTGTACTATCGACTATGTTACAGAAGTGATAAATGAGGCTGAGTAGAACTCATCCCCAAAAGTTAGCTCAATGGGAGAGGATGCAAAAACCACACTTTAAAACACAATAGCGGCCTAGTAACTAATCGATGTGGGATAATTGTAACTTGTAACACCCACTCTCACCCGTAGTGTGCCAATCCAAATGGGTCGGGTCCAAACCAAGCATCGTCTTCAAACAAACAACTTGAGTGCTCTGATACCATGATAAATGTGCCTGGGTAGGATTCATCCACAAAAGCTAGCTCAAAAGGAGAGGGTGTCAAAGCCACTCTTATTAACAATAACAGCCAAATAATTAATCGATGCGAGACAGATATTTTTATTTCTAATATGTGAAAAATGGGTCGAAAAAAGGAATAGTTTCTTCGGGGCCAACCAAAAGGAAAGTTGGTTTCCTTTCCATAAACTGTTAAAAAACAAATATCTTCCTACAAAAAGCATATTTTGTTTGTCAAAATTTTAACTTCATCTTGACGGCTTTGAGTATTCATTGTAAGAAACGGGGGGAAAACGGGTGCGGTCCCACGCATGTGAAGCGCACCATAAGCAGGGAAAGCTCAGATGAAGCCCAAGTGGGGTTCCATCCCAAAACCAATTGGTGGAAGGAGGAGTAGCCCATTAGACTTATAAATTAGGTCTATTTTCCCTATATAAACGATGTGGGACAACTCACAAGTGAATATTCTAATATTCATGATACACCAAATTTGTTTATTCTATTTTGCATGGTAACAGAACAGTTCCATATCCTGAGTTTCTGGAGATGAAATATATTTGTTACATCTTCAACCGAGGTTCAATAGTTCATGCATAGGGTATTTGCTCTATTTCTTTGCCATAACATGAAATACGTACACCCAATCTTTCTTTCCATAACTCCTGCTATGGGTTGGACCTAGCTCGGTCTTGGGTTCTCATACTTGAGGATTGTGGTTGAATGAGGGCTTGGCCAAAGTGTGAAAAAGTAAGAACTTGCGTGTGCTTAACCATTAAGAATGTTTTCCCTTGGTGCTTCTATATACTTTTCCACCTTTTTTTGTAAGCATAATTTTGAGAAATTGTATAGCTTTAGTGTTTTACTCTCATTTGATTTGTTATTTCCATAATGTTGCAATTCCTTTTGGCCTTCTATCATTAGCAATTCTCACCTCATCACTCTTGCAGCAAAAGTGAATACGTCCGCTGTTTACGTTTCTCTAGTGAAGATTCGCTCTACGTCGCTACCAACAATGGCTATTTGTACCATGCTAGTTTATTTACTAATGGGTCTGTTAAGTGGAGCGAACTCGCCCGAGTCAGTGGGGAATCACCAATTATTTGTATGGACATACTGTCAAATTGTTACAAACCCTCTGGTGGATTTGATGATTGGGTTGCTGTTGGAGATGGCAAAGGGAATATGACAGTTCTCTTGGTTGTCAGAAGTGATAGTACTCCAAAAGTGGAGTACAGTGTGACTTGGCTTGCTGAGAAAGAGAGGCATCTTTTGGACATTTATTGGTGCAAGTCACTAGATAACAGGTAGTAGTTAGTTTGAGTTGATCAGCATTACGTGCCAACCATTAATAATTGAGTTATTTTCAGTTTTTGCTATTCACATTTCATCTGAAATAACTTTCACAGATTAAGTATTTGGTCAGAACTATAAGTCTATAAGCATAACTGGAGCCATTATAATTGCATTTGAAAATAGCTTATGCATGTTGTTTTGTAGCTAGTTACATACTAGCAGGTGTCTTGTCATTAGGACACCAGCTAAGTATGAATCAAACCAAGTCTTCTTCTTCTTCTTCTTCTTCTTCTTCAGACATGTCGAAGTCGTCTTCGATTCTGTAATATATTTTGAAAGTAAAAAAAAGTAAAAAAATTCACAAACACTGTAATTAAAAAAAATCACACGACGCTGCTATATATATGCAGGTTCATTTTCACTGCTGCTCCTGGTGGTAGATTGAAGTTTTGGAAGTTATGCCACAATTTTCCTCCCCATACCCTGTTCGGTAAAGGAAATGGTGATGTTTTCTTAATAGCAGAATACTCATCAAGCTTTGGAATGAGGATACTGTGTGTGGATGCTTCATTTGATGCAGAGGTGAATATCTTTATCATTAAATCACACTCAGAATATTTGTAAGAGTTATTGTTGTCCTGAGCAATGAAAACGTGCATACCTCTATGGTATGTGGCTAATCTGATGATGCAGCGAAGTTTTGTTTCTGGTACTTCAAAGTACATAAAATAATGATTTTTTTTCCTTCTTGTTCTTTGTTCTCTGCTGTGTTTATTTTGCACTTATCATCATGGAGTTTATGATTTCACGAAGTAAACTGTAAGTACTCTGGTGTTTGCTGAACCGCTATATGTTCTCAAATTTAATAGCCATTACAATTGTCTACAGTTGCTAGTATGTGGAGATATTCGTGGTAACCTGCTACTATTTTCTCTGCCAAGAGGCCTACTCTGTAGTACACTTAATTCTTCAGAAATGAAAGCATCTCCAGTGAATTATTTCAAAGGTGCTCATGGAGTATCAAGTGTCAACAATGTTTGTATTTTTAGCGTCTCTCCTGACCAAGTTGACATACAATCGGTATGGACCTGATTCTGAAAGTTTCTTCCATAAAACTCACAATTTCAATATTCGTTTCCCTGAGTGATGCTGAAATAACAAACAATTAACTGTAGTGAATAACATGGTTACTAATAAGTAAAAAGTTCGTATTACAAAAACTTTCTTATTTGCATTATCTACTTGATACTAGCTGGTTCACTGAATCGTGCTCCCAATTCCCACCAGAGTGGAGCAGATGGATGCATATGCTACTTGCAGCATGACAGAGATATGCTTAATTTAGAATTTACAGGGATGAAGCAAGTCAAAGAATTAAGTGCCATCCGATCTGTCTTTACCACTACTAGCTGTTCTGATGATTTTACTGTGAGCAACTATGCAGTTGGTTTTGCATCAGCAAATTTCATGATCTGGAATGTAACTGCCGGGACAAAGGTTATCTCTCTCTCTCTCTCTCTCTCTCTCTCTCTCATATATATATATAACAACAACCACCCCCATCCCCCCCTCCCCACAAGAGTTTTGATCAATATATATAACTGTACATGTGAATTTCCACATTAATTTTTCTTGAATGAGCCTAAAGGTGGTGCAAATTACATGTGGTGGTTGGCGGCGTCCTTATTCATATTATCTAGGTGATCTGCCAGAGATTATGAACTGCTTTTCTTTCGTTAAGGTATGTTCTTGAGTTGCAGTAGTATGTACCTTTTGATACCATATTCAGTTTTGTTTAGCTTTGCTATCAAAAATTAATTCCGATCGGCCAACGTAAGTAGTTTTCCCATAATTTCAAATGTTTTATCAAGACGTCGAATTGGATTGGACTGGAATTGGGTTTAGTTTTTGTTAGTCAGTGAAGGAAACTCAGCTAAATCATTTTTGGGAATGAGCTTTTGTAAAAATGAAAAGAAACATCTCTGTATCTTTTCAAGTACAAGTAGCTTTTTGAGAAACTGACTTTCGTCTTTTGGAATGGTTTGCCCTAATTTCCTACCATCTCTGTCAAACAAGAACTATTCCTGAAGTTATTGCTGAAAGCAGAGCTTCATCTTTTATTGGGCTAGGATATTAATGGTTGGGGCATGATAATTTGGACTAAGGCCTGTGCTTGATACTAACCGGCATGCATTCTTAAAGAAAGTATCGTCTAAGGCCTTCACTACTTTCTCACTTTGATGGTGTAATCTACTCATTTCATTTGCATATGGAATTGGGTTTGTTTTTATGTTTGTAACATTACTTCTGTCATGTTTTAGACTCATATATATAATATCATCCAGTATTGCTGAGTCACTCTCTTCTGACAGGACGATACCATATATATTCATAAGAACTGGGTGCCTGAAGTTGATAGGCAGATGTATCGACGAAATATCCATTTCCAGTTTCATGGGAGGGAGATACATTCCTTGTGTTTTATTTCTGGACGTAGTTTGTGTAGTTCAGATGAAGATCAGGAATTGGATTCTGAAGAATCTAGTTGGGTTGCAACCGGTTGTGAAGATGGAACTGTGCGATTAACTAGGTATTTAACTTATATCCCATTCATCATTCATGAGGCATCTGAACCTTTGACAAGTTGAGTCCCTTAATTATGTACTCCTAGCTCGTTGGAAGTTAATAGGCTAATGATTGTTTCAGGTATGAATCAGGCATGGAGAGTTGGTCATCTTCCCAGCATCTAGGAGAACATGTTGGTGGATCAGCTGTACGTTCAATATGCTGCGTGTCAAAAATTCATGTCTTCATTCCCGACTCCATTGCCATTTCAAATCTAGTTGACAGACAAATTGGGACCTTGGAGGATAAAGATCCTTCTATACTAATATCTGTTGGTGCCAAACGGGTCATAACTGCATGGAAACAAGTAATTAATATGTACAACAAAAGGTTGGTCACTACATGCAGTCGGTCAGGCAAGAAGAATGAAAGTGACTTGACAGACCCATCTACAGCAACATCTACATTCTCTTTCCAGTGGCTCTCTACTGATATGCCATTCAAACAAACTAGTTGTGTGAAAAGACAAAATGCTAAGGAACCTCTTGAAAAAGATAGAGATCTTAGCACTGTCAAGTCAGATGCTATCTCTGTTGAAATGCCTCCTTCAGATTACAGAAATATGGAGCCAAACGTCTGCCCTGAAAATGACGAAAATGACTGGAGATACCTAGATGTTACTGCTTTTCTTGTTAAAAAGACTGGGTCCAGGTTCGTTCAACTCAAGTAAAAAAATAAGTTCCTTAGATCATCCCTGGCTCTTGACAACCAGCATGCAGTGAATTATCATAACACTAGTTATAAACTGTCTTCTCCAGGATTTCAGTCTGTTTCGTTATTGTTGCTTGTTCGGATGCCACGGTTACACTAAGGGCTCTTGTGTTGCCTTTTCGGCTTTGGTACGTGCTTGAGCTGCCAAATTACTTGTTTCAAGGACGTTCCTAAACTTAAGTATTTGTATTTAAAAACAACTGTAATCACTAGTTTCCCCATTGAAAATACGTTCCTAGCATTTCTAAGCTCAGTAATTATTTACCTTTGTCAATACCAACTTCATTACAGGTTTGATGTTGCCTCCTTCACTCCCTTGTCATCACCCGTGCTATCTCTGCAGCATGTTGTCATTCCAAAACTTTTACCTTCTAAAGGTCAGTTGTGATGGAGTAATTTAATTAAACCATGTCAAGAGTTTCCAGATTTACTTCTCCATTTTGAAAATATTTTCTGCAGATGATTTAGCAAGGCTGTCCTATGGAAGTATCAAAATGCATGTGCTTGGGTTTAAATAGGTCAAAGTCCATAGGTTGACGTTCTATTTTAGAAAACTTGTTCGTCCATTTGTTTCAAATGTAAAAAAGACTAACTAATGACATTTTTGTGCCGACTATGCAAAATATTGATAACCAAGCATAGCTTTTTTTTTTTTTTTTTTCTTTTTTTTTTTTTTTTTTACTATCTGAAGCTATCTTTTAGACCAACTGTTCATGTGCAATGAGATGCAGAATGATCGAACACAATAATACACACTAGATAAGGTTATATACTAGTTTCCCCTGTATTGCTAGCACACAAAGTGTTGTCATCATATCTAATATGATGTTGTAATGCTTCATGTGTTTGTCTTGTTTTTCAACATTGTTTCTTCAACTCAGTGAAACACTGCAGCAATTTTCCAATGTAGGGCTACTCCTGAAACTTCTTTATGCTGAACTATTCTGTTTTTGCTATTTTCTCAGGAAATATACAAATTGGAAATATTTACTTTGCATTTACTGGATCTACTGATGGAAGTATTGCAATCTGGGATCTGACAGAATCAGTTGAAAATTTTATGCGGCAAACTTCATGCCTTAAAGTGGAAAGCTGCACGGAAATCAAGAAAAGGCCTCGTACTGGCAGGGGAAGCCAAGGGGGTCGACGGCGGCGATCCATAGACAACTATAATGCCAAGAACGAAGTGGGCCATAACATTTCACAAGTTATAACGCAGAGTGTTTCAGAATCTATTGGAAGAACAAACTTGGGGAATAAAATCGAAAATGATATGTGTGAAACTTCTCTTTCTGAAAAGAGTAATCCCCACCTCCCTTTCCAAGTTGATGATCAGGGTTCATTTGATTTGGGAAGAAAAAAAGATGATTTATCACCAGAAACTACTATGTTGGTAGCTTTGCATGTCTTAGATAACGTCCACCAATCTGGGGTTAACTGCCTCTCTGTCACGGATATTAAGGACCTCAGACTCTGTGGGTCAACCTGCTCTTTTTGTGTTGTAAGTGGAGGGGATGATCAGGCAATTAACTGTCTTAGATTTGATTTGCAATTAAATCATTTGAGAACGAGCTCTCAGGACGGGACTGCAGAAGTGTCTACAAACTATCAGAATCAGCGTTTTGTGATCCAAGACCATCAGATGCATTTTTTATGTCTCGATAAGATCGTTTCTGCTCATAGCTCTGCTGTCAAAGGTATATGTGTTTGTGTGTCGGTACCTGTTTCATTTAAAAAAAAAAAAAATCTGATTTTGCTTTCTATTTGTTACTTTGATAGAATTTTCGTTTTTCTTTCTCTTTTTTTGGAAAAATAAAAAGGAGCTGTAGGACTTTGTTTGTCTTCGTATTAGTTTAATTCACTCTCCTATAAACTTCACAAGCTCCCCTGACAAACTTCTTTCAGTTGGAATATAATATATGTTGTGAAAATAAACTTGCTACAAGATGTAGTGCTGCTTTCGAAATGCTATATTTGTATTGTAACTGTTTCTCTGAGAAAACATTTATTGTGTTCCTATCCTATCAAAGGTGTATGGACGGATGGGATTTGGGTTTTTTCTGTTGGTCTTGATCAACGTTTACGTTGTTGGAACCTTGGCCATGATAGACTTACTGAGTATGCCCATTTGATCATTAACGTGCCAGAGCCAGAAGCATTAGATGTTAAAACACGTGGCAGGTGAGTAAAACTATATAATTAGTTATGGTTTTGTCCCCAATCACTCCCTGTTCAGTACCTGATCATGCGTATGTCAATCCAGAAATTATTATCAGATTGCAGTTGCTGGAAGAGGGATGCAGATGATTGAATTCCGTCCATCAAATCGGATGGCAAGTGTTAGATAGATATTTTGGAGCTCATCCAATGTGTCAGTCACCTCCGTTTTCTGAGATTATCTTTTATACTATGATTCGAGATTATTCTGTAAGCTACTCTTGTTAACTTGGAAGGGCAAAGGGAGGAAAAGGTTTTGCAATTTTTTGACTGTGATTGTAGGCGTTTTTTCAGCTTACAAGGTTTTGCCGGAAATATTATTGAATATTGGTCTGTAATAGTTTTTAGAAAATGCTGAATTCTGTAGGCTCTACGAACTCCATGAACTGTTGATGTCTTAATACAGGCTACAGCGAAGAATTAACTCTATTAAGATTCGTTGGGTTGAATATTGTAAGGTTGGGTCCTAGTTCAAAGCACTGAATGGTTAAGGTTTATTGTGTGTGGAGAATGATCGAAGCCATTGGCACAGCATCACTGCATAAACTTCTTCCCAGTTGGAAAAATGAGGCATTTCTAATCTAGTTTCCTGGTCTTCATATTGATCAAGATTTTAGAGGTTCATCTGAGAAAATTGGTTTGCTTTGGACTATGAACGATGGTTTTCAAGTTATGTTTGGGGCAGAACCAGACAAATCCTAAATGCATGCATTGTACAAGTAACACATACTGTACGCCAGACCAAGTCCATCCAAGTCCATCGTAGAGGTACATCATATTACAATACAACACAATAAGTAATATACCAAAGATTTCGGTGATTCAACAAATGATATACAACATAAGTTAAAGATTGCACCAACAGAATCTGAAATCTTTTCTTTATCTAGAGAGCCATTTATGCCAAGTGCCCTGGCTCTAAGATTACAACAAATTCACACAAAAACACAAACAACAAATTAGTCTTATTATATATCATAAGGTTAACTGGAACCGAACTCCAACATCTCCCAACTAAATGGCACGGAAAGTTCCGGTAAGCTCTTGAAAAGAAGAGCCACACACACGCATACAGCAGCTACAGCCAACATTGAGAGCATTGCTGGCTTGTAAAGCAAAGTACGACTTCCAGTCTTATACGAGAGCTTTTGAGCACAAACGCCACATGGTCTCTGTGCGTGCTGTATCTCAAAACCAGAAGCACCTTCTGCGTTTGACTTCTGGTTGATGCTGATGCTGTTATCTTGAATTGTCTCAGATATGTTAACAACAACATGGCCGGAACCAAAAGAAGCTGCATTCTTGTTGATTTTCCTCTGAACAAGGTGAATATATGAATAGTGTCCTCTCAAGCGAGCATAACCTTCAGGAGTGAATCCTGTGCTATCGAGGGCACTCTTCCATGCTACAACTCCCACCTGAAAAAACATTTAACTTAAAAGTGGAATATACGAGTAAAAAGAGTCACATACTTGCTCCATTAGTATACTTGACGGCTGCTATAGTTTGGTTTTGCTTTTAAAAAGTTGAGACCGAAATTGATCCACACAGGCTATTTTCAAGAAAACCACACTCGAAGTGAGGTAAATCATTTCTAAATTGATATAGATCATTATTTACCTTTCCCGGGTCATCAGTCAAGGCATCCAAGGTATCCTCAGACCCATCCCTACCAGCTGCTATGTGAAGAGGAGTCAGGCCTCCAGGTCCTGCAACATCTGGTCTAAACAATGAACTCTGGTCAACTTCTACAAGGGTTTTGTATTCCGAACTCAGTTCCTCGGCTACTTTCTCGGGGACATATGTCAACAGCATCTCCACCATGGACCTTGAATTTCTACGCACGGCTCGGTGGAGAAGGCTCATCTCAGACAGAGCAAACTTCAAGAAAGGCTGCTCTCCCCCTTCCACTATTCCGAAGAATAGAATATCCAGGAGCTTATTCACAACACAACACCAATCATGATCCACCGAGAATTCTACAAGAGCCCTGAACCGGTCGAAAGGAAAAAGGCCAACGTCAGGAAGTTCTTGTTCAAGTCGGGATTTCAACTGAAATTTATGGAAAAGCCATCCCATTTCATGTATAAACTCCATGGCTTGGTTTCGCGCACCAGATTTCCCTGCTCCTCTCTGTAAATTTTCTATCTCAATCAATTCAATTTCTTTCTCTAGCATACGGATTTCAGTGCAAACATTATACTCGGCAACTATGAAGGGAGAGAAGGTGCTACTTAGACCATTATCTTCAACCTGATTGTTAGGGATAATGTGTGGTTAGTGCAAAGCAAACTTGTGGTAATTTTTAACATCAGTGAAAATCGAGAAACATTATATGGGGACAAATTTGTGCACAAGCAGGAAGGGGGAAATCAAATGACCTCAATAAAACCTCTTCCAGTAACTGTAGGGACAGAACAGGTGAACTTCAGACATTGAATCTGCCCCTCAAGGCTGTCAACATGATCCATTGACTCGCAATGAGTCTCCAAGTAATTTCCTTCCAAAGCACAGAGTAACCTGACAAACATGGGAAAACATTCATGTTCGGAGATAACATATCAACACTTAAGATTGGGGAAACACTGGAAGCAAATCTTACCACTCTTGAGATACATGTATAAAACAATCAAGGCCATAACATGGAATATTAATTTGCATACCTTGTGGAGGGTCGAGATAAACTAATGCCTCTGACAACAAACTCAGTTTGTCCAGATGGAGTAACGGCAATAGGTTTGACACTTAGAATGGTGCTATAGCTATCAGTTCCACAAGGCAAAGAGGTGTCAACAACGACCTGACCTGCATTGCCAAATCCGTCCAATAACATATCCTCAAACAAATATGTAACTTTGAGTTTTGGGATCCTAAAAGTAACATATGAGAGTTTTTTGAAGTGTGCAGTAGGAGAATAACCATTATAGACAAATGCCATCTGATTCTGCACTCTGGCATAGATCCATCCAGTATTCCAAAAGCTGACTTCTTCAGCCAACCTCAGAAGCCTATTTAGACTAGAGCTCAGGTCACAATAAAGCTATGCAAGAAAAAGAGAGAAACAATCAAGAATTTTTTACAAATAAATTTAGTTCAATAATGACAGAGCCACACTTCCTAATCATGTTTTCATTGTATACCTCCTCCCATGTAGACTCAGATAGACGCAGATATATGGTCAAAATAATACAACCTGGCCTAATATAGCTCTCAATGTCAGTAGGACTGTGAGACAACCAATCGAAAATCTGGAAGTTCATATTTCAACTGTCAGCAAAAGCAATCGACTGGAAGAGATACTAAAATGAACAAAAAGAACGGACAGAGATGTATATATCAACATATGAATGGAAGTCACACAGTACCTGCGTCCGTAAAACAAGGGGAAAATCACTGGGTTCTTTCCCAAATAGTTTGAAAACAATGCGATCCGTGTGACTCTGTATGACATATATCAAAAGAAGAAAACATTAATAGAGTAAGAAGCAACGTTCTAAACGATAACCAGAAAAAAGGACCTCATACGTTGTGAACTTAGAAGTAAAATAATGCATCGCATTGTATCTTATGCTTTAATAATATATTGAAAATAATAAGAATTGTCGCGTGAACTTTGATATATCATTATCTTATCCAGAAAGCTTCATTTCAGAGGACATAAAGTTGGTGGAAATGTAGATGAACAAATTATAATTGCAAAAAAGATCAAAATAACAACTAAAAAATTGAAAATATGGATAACTTATAGCCATCCTGAGTGGGGACAGATGGGCTCTCAATCCTTATAGAAAAACTCGAGACGGAAATCTGTAAATGTTGCCCACATCGGTCATGGAGAGATTAATAAATTATCAGAGAGAAATATTTCAAATATAGTTGAGCAGTTGAGGTAGTGATTCTTGTATGACTGAATAGATATATCTCCCAAACAAGGAAGGAAAGCAAAAAATAAATTAAGTAATAATAAATAAATAAAATATCAAGGATATGCAATTTCTATATCTATAATCTTTCTACTTGTTTGGCAAATCAGAGCATTTTTATTCATCTTTTTGTAAAGCATGATTATAGACATATACGAGCATTTTTTATTTTAAAAAAAGAAAAGTGAATGTTATTAAATAGATCCTTCCTTTTCAACTACACTTTTTTATTTATATCTTAAAACTTTAATATGCATATACCTGAGCCTCTCCACTGGAACTCGATGGTGACTGAGCAGATGCAGTATCTGTATTCCCACTAGTCTGTGGAGGACTTGCCTGAGGGGCCCATGTCGGACAATCAGTAGAAACTGTCCCTACACTCTCTGGAACAGTTGATCTTTCTATGTAGTCCATGCCATCATCAGAATCAACATAAACATCATTCAAATCAAAACTATTTCGTTTGCCCCTTCCACCAGAAGTTTGCTCGCCTTGAGCATAAATTTGAGAATTGTCTTGGGTATGCAACACGATGCCGGGCCTCTGAGACGTGACAGGTAAATCCACATCATTTGTTGGCATTTCGTTGACAGGGGATCCACAATGTTCCTGTATAGATCTTTGTCCTAGAGAGCCCCTTGAGAGCAACATAGATAGTAACTCTAAGTTTTCCAGTGAGGGTAAATTGTTGAGCAAGTTTACAGATTCCTTGAGATGGGAAGTTCCTTGACTGGAAAGGTTCTGCAGAAGATGAGACAATAGGTCCTGATCATCTCTGTTGTTTGAACTATCATTGTCTGAAAATCGTGGAAATCAGAGGAAGGTCATCAATCCTGGAGTTATCATTTTCCCCAAGTGGTGTTGCTGCAGATCATTTCACATGAACTAAAGTGTTTCTTAAAGAGGGGCTTACGGTGCAAGTTGGAGAGTATCTTCAAAATACTCATCAACAGATAGCCACTTGTCTGGTTGTCAATGGCAGGGCTGTTGTTGCTGGGATTGTCAGTTTGTTGTCCTTTCCTTCTCCTTTTGTTGTGGCCAGCCAAACGGCGGCGGCAACTTCTCTTTCCTTCATCAAACTCTTGAAGCGCATGAAACCTGGCAGTGGCAAGTAATAAGAAGACCATTAAAACCGGGAATAGGATGGGTTATGCAAATTCATATCGAACTCCACGCTTTTTTGCCAATTGATTACTGGGAATGCTAATTCCAGATAATCGGAAAATGGGATTCAGCGCTCACCTCAGTGTTGAATATTTCCCTTAGCTTGAAACCATACAACAATACTATTTCTCAAATTATTTTATACAACAGGCAAAATATATGTGTGGAACATACAAAAATGAACCATAATGTTTAATTGCATAAGAAGAATCAACAATATTGGTTACCGTAGATCATGACACTTGATATATCCTATTCATGTAAACTTAGTTTACATTAGAATATACCGTGTAAATTTATGGACCCTCTCGCACTCTCCACACTCACATACACAGTTGATTTTGCATCATAGTATTTTGTAACTACTCCAAAAAGGGTCACATTACATATTTTTCCACGACTTTGGTTTACTCCTATCTGTGTTAGAATTCAACAGTCCGACTCCATTCACCACCTCATGGAATAAAGACATATGCAGCAGAGCAGGTAGGTGTTGGTGAATAATAATAACATAGGGAACAGACCTGCTGCACTGCTGGCAGAAGCGCTGCATTTGATTGGCCACTAGCGCCTTGCTGGCCTTGGAATGCCCCTCGCAGACCTTGTGCCGCCTGTGGTAGTCCTTGGCCTCACTCAGATCAACCCTGCAATCCTCCACCTGGCAGACAGCGGCGCCACCCACTTTGGTCTTCTTCCCAGCAGCTACCCCGAAGTTCAAGCTGAGGTTGCAGCCGCCCAAATCTTCGGCCCTCCTCTTCTTCTCAGTATCCCTACAAACGTCTCGATTCAATTCGACGTCGGAACATGAGGAGGAGCTATTGGATGGAAACAGTTGCTTGCTCCGATTGAGAGGGGTGGCAGTAAAGAGGTCGCCATCCCACCTCCACTCATTAAGATTCCATTCCAGGCTCCGTTTTCTCAAATCGGTTGGAGAAGCAACAGCGTAATACAGCTCGGGCGCTTCGCCTCGGATTGTAGCATCCATGAACTGATAATAATTTGTAAAAATTAACTAGGTAGATAAAAAATGGAGTCCAGAGGAATCTAATCTCAAGGAAAAATGAATCAATTGAGGTGTAACAGAAAAAACAGAACACAGATCAGAAATCAGGCTCTAAAAGCTTGTCGAATTCTTCTGCTAATTTACCTCGTCAGCTCACAACCCCAAAAAACCAGAAACAGTAATCCCCATGAATCTGTCCTCGAGTAAACTTGGCGATCTCAGGAATCCGAAATTACAGGTAATTAACAGGATTGGGAAGCAAGGGGAAACGAATGAGGAGGAGCTTAGGAATGTAGGTATGGCAGATAAATGAGGAATAAAGTGACGGCAAGTTGGGCGGGTGAGTGAGGGGACGGTGGCGAAAGTTGCGGATGAGAGAGAGAGAGAAAGAGACAGAGAGAGAAGTTGGGTGGGATATGATGATGAATATCAGAATACGGGAGTGACAGAGTGTCTGTACTATGCGTCATGAAAGATTGGAGGGTCTCAAGTCAAGTAGTCAAGTGGTGTGGTTACTGGCTAGAGGGATATAAAATCAATTCAAAAAATTCAATCATTTTTAACTCAATTATTTTTTTTAACTCAACTTTAACTCAACTTCACTATCATTAATTTTATCAATATAATTAAATAATATCAATCAATCATTCTTACACACAACATCAACTTTAATTCACTATTCATCAACTAACATAATTATAACTAACCATCACATCACATCTTCTCTCTCTTACTTTTACATTAAATTAATTTTAATTATTTTATTTTAAATATTATTTTAATTTACCCACTGACAACTAACCATACCAACTTTTTCAAATTTAACCAACCCAAACAAAAAAAAATCCAATAAAAACCAAAAAAATTAATTCTTAACCAATTCTTCCAATTTTATTGAATAATTTTTTCTTTCAAAAAAATTGTGTAAATTAGATAAAGCAACGTGCAATTTTTATTTTAAAATAAAATTGATATTTTGACGGGATGTACATTCAAAATTGTGTCCACGTTTTTTTGTAACAAAAGCGGTTCATCATTGATAGTTAAAGTCACCTTATCCAATTATTTAGGAAAAAATTGTGTGCAACTTTTCAAAATTTAAATGGATCGATTTTTTTGGATTCTTATGTTTTTTCTTAACCATGTTTTACTGAGATTTTGGTAAGTTCATATCATTTTTTTTATTAAGTTCATATCATTTTCTTTAGAAAAGAGACAGTTGCATAAACATTAACAATTTATTTCAAATTTTTATTAGAATTATTTTCAATTCAATTTGTTTGGTACAAAAATTGGTGCAATGTTAGGAAAATTCGGTTGTATTTTTAGAAAAAATTGATTAATTTTAATTTGGTTTAAAAAAATTTCGGATCAATTTGTTTGATAAAAAAATCGGTTTATTGGTAGAAAAATCGGTTTCATTTTCAGGAGTAACTAATGATTATTTTCAATTTTTCTTAATTGAAATTTAGAATTAGATTTAAAATAAATAATGGGTGAAAATCCCTACAAAATTCTACATTTTTTTCTACTTTAATTTTGTTTAATAAATAAGATCTTTTTTTAATTTTTTTTTTAAAATTTGTTAACTAATAACTAATAATATGCAATTTTGGATAAATTCGAACACCTATGTAGTACTTACGTACCAAAGAATGAAATCAATAATATTGTATATAAAGAAGTGTTTAATAACATATAAATTTTATTTTCATGAAATTTCTAATGGCATGAGACAATTTAAATACAAAAATACCTTTTAAAAAATAAATAAGTAATAAATGCCCCCGTGCATCGCACGGGTACCGTACTAGTAGTACATAATCAATCTATTGGTTTTTATGCACATCTTCTAAAATAAAAAACATGGTTGGTCTAATTGGGTCAACAAATAAAGCACTTGGTCAAATAGGGTCAACTTTTGAAGTTGTGGATTATAGTTGGCAAGCTTTTACCTACACTTTTTTCCTAATAATCACATTATTATGCTGAATTTGTATATTTTAAAATCAATAAAACTTTTATGCAAAACTACATAATTTACATGAAAAAATTGTGGTCTAGTTAGCTATTTTATATTAGTTTTTATTATATTATGAAATTAATTTTGACTTAATTTCTTTTTTTTATTAGGAACTTTATTATTTTGTTCATAATATATGGATATAATAGACTAATAGTCACTAATAGTCTCATCACCTCCTTTTTTTCTGTTCATTTTTTAATAGGAATGTTATATATTTATTTGTTTGTTTATTTATTCCCATACTGTAATGAATCTCATTGTTGATCGTATCACTTTTTTCAATTCATCTATCATATGAATATAATATAAACAATGAAAAATATTATTTTTTAATCTATTTTACTGAATATATATATCATCTATACTTATATAAAAAGCCATCTCATTTACTAGAATGAGTAGGAAGAAAAGTCAACTCATAATTAATTGCACACCACAATTAGAAAGTTTTTAGATATTTTAAATCATAACATAGGGTAGCATTAAATGCTCCTAAAATTATGGGTTTTGTTGAATTCATTTTGAAAATTTCGACAAATATTGAAGTGAATATGAAATTCAAAACCTCTTCTCATTTTATTTTTAATAAAATCTGCATCCAAATTTACGTGTGGTTTTGAATATATAATGTTATATTATCAAATCATAAAAAGATATTAAATTCATATTGTAAAAAAAGTAATTCATATATATTTATAATAATTCTACTACACTATTTAACAATATTCTTTTTTATTATATAATAAAATAATAATTAAATATGATATAGTGAACAACAATAAGTAAAACTGTTACTTTCTCTTATATCAAGGGATAAATTTATATGCTAAAATTAAATTTTTATTACTATAAATATTTTAATGAGATAATATATTAATTATTTTACAAGCTAGCCCTAATATATTAATTATTTTACAAGCTAGCCCTAACATGCTCATATTTAATGTTCTCGCTAAAAAAACAACGTTAGTTAAAAGATGTGGAAAAAAACTTATAATAACCCTATTTGTTTTTTGGACTTAAACGGACATGAGTATGAAAATAACTCATTTAATATCTCTGTCCCGTCGCACGGAGTACGTACTAGTTAGAAGAATAAACTAACAATTGCCGATCAAACAACTATGTGAGTTGATCAATATTTTTATATATATCAATATCATCTATTTAATTATATACGTATTCCAACGTTTAAAGATTTCATATGATATGGTAGATACTAAATACCATAATTTGTTATTCATTTATTTTGTGGGGGATGTTTTTTGAGGGCTGAATACATCAATCCTTTATTAGAATGAAGTGTGTCCTGGCATTGAAAGACCTGTAGTGGCAAGGTCATGTGCTAACATGGGATCATCATATTCATTCCCTATCATCCATCATATTCATGTGCTAACATGTTTTGATTACTTCTTAACCTCTTTTTCATTTGAAACTACTAATTAATTGTTGTTACTATAACTCAGATGCAAAATTATATTAGGGCAGGGGGAATGGTAGACATGCAAAGTTAAATCATTGAGCTGCTCTGCTCGTCTCAGTTGGACAGGGATTAATGAGGGATAAATCCTTAATCAATACTCCTAATTATATATAGCTTGAGTGCTTAGTTTATATATTAATGTGGTCCGAATTTAACCACCAAAACTGAGTTTCAGTTCTTTAAAATCGTAACCTTCATACATACATATTTTTGATAAAAAAGTATTACCAGGCGTCAGTGGGAGTGACAACAATGGTTCAACACAGCAAATGACCACATGAGTTCAACAAAATTTAAACTAACACAAAATCACATAAATTTTATGTTTTTTGCGCCTCGTGATCCTCATAATTAACTCTCTAAAGAGGAAGAAATGGCAGATTTGTACAAGGAATAATAGTTACTAGCTCCCTCTCATTTTTATTATTTGTCGTTTTGAGAAGCAACATGCTAAATAATTTTTTTTTTCTTATCAATATTAACTCTATTTAATGGAGGTTATGAGAAAAGATGGAGATGAGATATGAAGAGACACTGCGTATTCGATGGAGGGTTAAAAATGAAAAAATATGAACAAAATAGCCAAAACGACATTTATTTAATCAATAATTAATTAAGTCTGACAAATAATAAAGATAGGAGGGAGTATGTTTGTCCCATTTTTGTTGTGTTTTTCTTTATTATTTTATCATTATTTTTCCCCCGTTTTAGGTCTTTTTATTAGTTTTATTCGTTTTTATAGTTTAATGTGTGTTTTGCTCTGTTTCGGTTTTCTTTTTGTTTCTCGTGTATTTTTCTGGTTTTTCTTCGTCTTTGGTGTACAGGTCGAAAATTTCGGGAGGATTTATTTTTCACGATAAGTGGACCGAGTGATCATAATTAAATAGAGCGTTTCGTTGACAACACACAGGACAAAGCGGAATCAAATTCCAATATCGGACGAGCTCAAACAAGCCCGAGAGGTGATGTTGTGCACGAAAGCTAGCGATCAGGCCAGCGCCACGCGCACGCCGCGCCGCGACAAGCACCACGACACCGACTGAGACCCTGATTCACTCGACGCGCCGCGGCACCACCCACGCCACGACAGTTTGCTTCCACCACGGAGCGCCACTACCTCCACGACGCGGCAAGGGCTCCCATCACACCGCTGCAATTCCTCGCGGCGCGGCAACCTGGCAGCTCCACGCCGCGCCAATCTCACACGCCGTGGAACCCTAGAACATATATATATATGCGTGCAGAACTCGTAAAGAGGGGTTGTTTGTCCCATTTTTGTTGCATTTTTTCCTTGTTATTTTTCCTTTCTTTTTCCCCCATATTAGTTTTTTTAGTTAGTTTTTATCTCGTTTTGTAGTTTATTGCGTGTTTTCCTCTATCTTGGTTTTCTTGTGTTTTCCGTATGTTTTTCTAGTTTTTCTTGTTTTTGGTGTGCAGGTCAGAAGCCCGTGAGGAATAAGTTTAGATTGAAAATGGGCTGGAAAATCATGGTTAGATAGATGGGTTCGTTGGCTACAAGTAGAAAAAAGCGGAACTCAATTCCGAGTTCAGACGAATCCGAACGGGGCCGAAACGTAAAGTCCAGCAAGCTGCCGACCGTTTGAAGGTTGGAAAACTCTAGAGGATTGTACTATTGGCAAAATCTGTTCATGAAAGCACCATTGAATAGAGGGGTTAAATAGCTACGCGTAGAAAAAAACAGAACCCAATTCCGAGTTCGGACGAGCCCAAACGAGCCCACACTGACCCTCTCCGTGGCGCGAAACAGCCCCACGCCTGGACAGAGACTTTCCAGAACATTCCTCCGCGCCGTTGCACTCCACCGCGCCGCGACGCCTGCTCTCCTCGCGCCGCGGCAGCCCCTCCACGCCGCGCCATATGGATCCTTCACGCCATGCTAGCCTTCCACGCCCGTGACTCGTGATTGCCTATAAATATGTGTACGGGACCAACAAAAAAACTATCTCCCTCCTGGGGAGTAAAAACCCTAGGCCCGATAACTTCACGACAGAACTCCTTTCTCTGCTTCTTCTTCTTCGTTTTTCCTTTTCTTTACACCTTTATTTTCCATTTTTCTTCTTCTTCTCTACATCTAAGGATTAAGCTTGTATTTCAAATTCAACTTTGGAACTTGGATTGATTGTAAGTACTCACTTCTCTTATTTGATTCAAGAATAATGGTTATCTGAGAGGAATGATTATGATTGTTGAATTTGATATTCGTAGCTAAGTCTGATTGCTAGGGATAGGGGATGATTATTCTTGTTTAACGTGCATTTGTTGGGCTCAAGATTGTTCATGCTTATGTGAGTTGAATTGATTAGGAATTGATGAATTTGTGCTTGATAGTTTGATATAATCGAAGGGTGACACTTCGATCTTGCAATTGGTAACGATTGAATATTGATATGTCGAGTTAGGATTTGTTGATTCCATATGATTAGTCGATTAAACACCTTCTAATTGAATTAGCGACTTTTAGAACCGAAAGGGGAGAAGTCGTAGACCTAGGCTCGCATGAGATAGATGATTTCGTAGCTGAATAATCTATGGGTTGAGATTGAAATACGTGCTTGTCGATGACCCGTCCCTTGTTACGAAAAGTTATTGGGATTGGGATAATTGGCCTGTGTTGTATGCTCGAGCTTGTTCGTCTATGTTCAATCCCTTGTTACGAAAAGTTATTGGGAGCGAACCGCTAGATGTTTAAGCGAGAGTGTCAATCTCGAACCGAACAATTGACTGCCCGGCTTTGCTAGAACTTGAATTAAATATCCCCGAGTCCCTAGCTTCTTCATCTTTGTTCCGTTTATACTTTTAGGTAGATGATTGTTTTATTTTATTTCTTAGTTAATAATTCACCCAATCTGCTATCTGATTAGAGTGTTTAGGATTTACTTTGTTTTCGTGTGTAATCGACACCAAAGCTAAATTCCGAACCGCCTTCCTCGAGAGATCGAACTGAGGTCGGGAGTCATCCCGTACTCGGTAAAAATATAATTTGCTACAACAGGGGTCTCTCGACAGGGTGAAAACCCTAGGTCCCGAGAAAACACGAAAACTCCTTTCTCTTTCCCCTCTTTTTCTTCTCGTTCTTCTTTCATCTTTTTCTTTCATTTTTTTTCTCCTCCTTCTTCTTTACATCTAAGAATTAAGCTTGTGATTCGGATTCAACTCTTGGATTTGATTGATTGTAAGTACTTTTCATCTTGTTTAATTCATGAGAATGATTATTTGGGGTGGAATGCTTGATGTGTTGAATTCATGTTACATAGCTAATTCTGATTGCTAGGAATAAGGAATGATTGTTCTTGTTTAACGTGTATTTGTCGGGCTTTGAATTTGTTCGTTCTTGTGTGAGTTAATTTGATTAAAAATTAATGAGTTCTTATTCGATTTATTGATATAATCGAAGAGTGACACTTCAATATTGCAATTAGAAACAATTGAATGTTAATTTGTCGAGTTAGGACATGATGATTCTATATGGTTAGTTGATTAATTTTCTTCTAGCGACTTTTAGAACCGAAAGGGAGAAGTCGTAGACCTAGGCTCGCATGAGGTAGATGATTTCGTAATTGAATAGTCTATAGGTTTTGATTGAAATACGTGTGCTTGTCGATGACCCGTCCCTTGTTATGAAGAGTTATTGGGATTGGATAATTGACTTGTGTTGTATGCTCGAACTTGTTCGTCTATGTTTAATCCCTTATTACGAAGAGTTATTGAGAGCGAACCGCTAGATGTTTAAGCGATAGTGTCAATCTCGAACCGAATAATAAATTGCCCGGTTTTGCTAAAGGAACTTGATTTAATCATCCCCGACTCCCTAGCTTCTTTTTCACCGTTTCATTTATATTTTTAAGTAGATTCATGCTTTTTATTATTTCTTAGTTGATAATAACTCCAACCCCCTTATTTGATTAGAGTGTTTAGAATTTATTTTCGTTTTGTGTGTGATCGATACCAAAGTTGAATTCCGAACTGCCTTCCTCGTGAGATTGACCCGGGAACGAATCTTTCGATTCGGTACTCGGTAAAAAATTAAAAAAATTTACTACAACAAATTTGGCGTCGTTGCCGGGGAAGGCAAATAGGATATTTGATTTTGGTGTTTGATTTTATTTTTTGTGTTTCTCTTTATTTTGTGTTTTTCATATTTTTGTTCTTTCTTTTGTGCATATTTGTTTTTCTCTTTACTTTTGCTTTTGTCTTCTTTTCCTTTAAAGAGAAACACAAAATATGTACAAAAGCAAAAGCAAAAGCAAAGAGAAAAACACAAAATGTTGTTTTTCTCTTTCTTTTTTGCTTTTGTCTTCTTTTGTCTTCTGATGTAATATATAGTTGATCGCCATACTTCTTTCGTGTTACTGAGAATGTTGCCTCTTTCCCGGCCCATGTTCTGAAAGTATCTATTTATAATCACAGTGTTTAACTCAGGAACGTGACTAGATATGTAGGCTTACCGCATAATGTTGTTTTTCAAAATATGATACTTACAATGACCTTCCAATAGTATTTCTGTGTAGTTTATCACTTTTATAAATATAGTTTTCCTTGACAATTATTCTTTCAGGTTTTGAAAAATACATTATAGGTTTTTTGTTGCCCAGGTGATTGAAAAGGACATTTGAAAAGTTCATTTGGTGGAAAGAATGAGTTGTTTTGGCTGTTGTGAAGAATATGACACCAGTAAAAATGCTGATGGTGGAGGGCATACCCAGTGAAAAAAGCTTCTGGTAATTTCAATTCTAATGGAGATAGGATGATATTTTTTGGTTGCTTTTTTCCTTTTTCTTTTTTTCCTCGAATAAACTTCCATAAGGGTGGGGGTTTGACGCTCATCAGTCATCCCCGACCCGTGTTTATTAGAAGCCATTGTTTATACAGTCATGTACATTTTGTCCAAATTCTTTACAAGATTTCAGTACCATGTTTTACACTTCAAGACTGTGGTATCTTATCTTTGTGCTTGCATTAATTATGTCATATCTGGAGTATTTAGAAGTTAGAACGGTGTTCGCTTGCTTTGCGAACTCCTTGAAAGAACATTTGGTTTATATTCTAGCCTGCAGTTCAGTATTACAGCACGTGTCGACTTAACCAGACTCCTTTGTCATTGTATGCTTACGACACTTTTTTGCTAGAGAGAGCTTACTCAGTTTAATCAACGACACTATTGACGTTATTGAATCTTTCTGATGTTGCCGCTCCTTTTCTTTTGTTATTTTCTTTTTCTATACATCTCTATTTTGTAGAATATAGTTCACTTTTTTCATTGTGGACATGAGGATCATCAGTATAAACACCTATATTTTTCTCTCTTAGGAAATGATGGAGGCTATCATTCGACAGAAGCTGCAACTAAATCCCCAGCTGTAAAAATACAGCCAATTGCAGTCCTTTCTATTTCGGTGGTTGAACTGAAGGAAGTTACCAGTAACTTTAGCACTGAGTCACTTTTAGGGGAAGGATCATATGGAAGAGTGTATTATGGAAACCTTAGCAAACAACCAGATGATGAATTTTTAGCTCAGGTTTCTCTTGAAGATGTTACATAAATCTAATTCAAGGAATTCATACCTCGGCGTTGAAATAATCGTACTTTGGTTTCTGCAGGTGTCTATGGTTGCAAGGCTAAAACACGAAAATTTTGTGGAACTACTTGGTTATTGTGTTGATGGAAATCAACGTGTTTTTGCGTATGATTTTGCATCTAATGGATCTCTTCACGACGTCCTTCATGGTATGTGATATCATTTCTTACAACAGAGTTGTTTTCTCTTGGACATCATGATTGCATAGTAAGAATGCTTTCAATTTTCTTCTATTCCGTGAGTGTAAGCCCCTTTCGTTGAATAAATACATTATTTATTCCATAAGTTGTTTTCTCTTCGACATATCATGATTACATAGTAAGAGTGCTTCCACGCTTCTTATATTTAATGATTGTAGCATTTTTCAATCTAGTGAGTTTGTTATCGTTATCCCACATATGATTCTGTTCTGTCAATGGTAATTGGATTTGTGTCGTCCACCCATACGAACTGGTTACAGTTCCAGAATTGCCCTGTAATTCTGTAGTTTACATATGAATTTATGTCAACATTATTATTGCTAAACCCTTTTAATTATTTATCAACTTATACTTTGTACCCAAGCGTTGCTCTTTGATATGATGCAGTCGCTACCACATAAGCCGAAAGAAATGTTCAAAATATTTAATTGAAGTATCATATATCAATTAAGATAAAAAGAATAAAGCCTATCCCAAAATTTTTTGCTTTATCATGCTCCAGAGTAAGTTGCCTTTGGTTTGACTTGCAGAAATTCTGGCCTCCTCATATTTAGATGTTCACCCTATTGGCATATAGAAAATGGCCCTATGTATGTGTACAACAATATCTTTTCCGGGAGAGACTGCCAACAGGAGTGGGAGACAATTTATATTTTTTTTCTCTTTTCTAACTTTACAATTATTTTTGTAAGGAAACCACATCTTATTCGAGTTCTATAAATGGTCATCCTTTTTCCTCTAAAACCATTTCAATGACTCGACAGGTACGCAATGACGGAACAGCTCAACTCGAAAAGTGATGTATACAGCTTTGGTGTTGTTCTTCTAGAACTTCTCACTGGGCGCAAACATGTAGATCACACATTACATCGTGGACAACAGAGTTTATGGGTACGTGAAAGTTATTGCTTCTCCTTTATTTTCCTTTATTTTACCTTTTATTTTTTCATTTATTTACTTACATAAATAACTGCGCACTCTATTTTTTTCAGGTTACACCAAAACTGAGTGAAGACAAGGTCCGACAATGCATCGATGGTAGACTTGGGGGTGAGTATCCGCCTAAGGCTGTTGCTAAGTTAATTATTTTTTCTTGTTTTTTCCAAATTACAAGAGGTTGCTGATTGTCATCTGGTGAAATTTAACACTTACGGCTAGGAATATGTCTTGTGGATTTTCTGTTGCAAATTTATTGGAAATAAGACTGTACCTTCCAATCTAATTGATGTTTTATGACAATACTTGAACTAGATGGCTGCTGTTGCCGCACTGTGTGTACATTATGAAGCTGATTTCCGGCCAAACATGAGCATTGTGGTCAAAGGACTCCAGCCTCTTTTAAATACTCGACCAGGACCATCTGGTGAAAGTGGGTGAATGTGAGAGGTCGAGTCAAAGCACTGTTATTTCTCAAGAGTTAGTTGCCATGAGAATCTTCAACTCCTCACACACACACACACACACACACACACACACACACACACATATATATATATATATATATATATATAATTGCATGTCAGCAAAAAGAAGGAAGCGATTGGCTGGGTAACTTTTGTAATTGGTTAGAATTCCCGTCGTTCTCCTTGTTTATATGATGTACTATATTAATAAAGGGAGACCCTCATCATTGAGGCCACGGGGCATTTTCATTGTTTTGCTGATTATCGACTATGGAAATGAGAGTGGAGGGCTGAGAGCCTGAGAGGCTGTGTTGCCTCTTGAGTTTTCATTGGAACTGGCCTATGGTACCTTGGCTAGTTTTGAAGTATCTTCGTGACTGTTTCTTTGCTACGTGTATATCATGATTTGAACTTTTCAGTGAAAATGTGGTGGCTTATTAATTATTACTGATGAGGTACACTTAAAAGGATCTTCACATGTTCGTCTTAAACCCACTTCTGAGACCGAAAGAAAATGATGATTTGAAGTAAACATTTTCTTCAGATGATTTTTTTTTTTAAGCTTTACACTTAAAAAAGTTTATTGAATTGAATTGTAAGTTCTTCATTAATAACATTTTTAAACCCCAATCCAATTCAAGTTCATTCAAATTGGATTCGTGATTTTAAAGTTGAATTTTACTGCTCAGTACATAAATTTAGATTCAACAATTATTCATATACAAAGTTGAATTTAACTGCTCATACAAAAATCTAGATTTAACAATTGTTCACTTACACAATTTTTTTAAATGAATTTTAACGAGTAAATAACCCTGATCCATGATAGATGAGACGCACCTTAAACAAACATATGGCGTGGTGGTTTAATAATTAGGCCCAAACAACCTTACTGAAAATTTAAGATGCTATATTTGAATTTGGCTAAAAATTGTGATTATGCTCAGTCGCGTGACTCGCGTCTCTATCCATCTTTGGTTTCCCTCTCTCGACTCAAATATATAAATACGTTTCGTCTCTTGAGCACAGAGGAGAGAGGAGCCGGCGGGTTTCATTTTCATATTAACTCAAATCGAAAGAGACGATGAGTGAGTGATGGCGGCAGGCGCCAGTGGGGTTGAGCCGCAGTATGGCGTCGCTAAGACGTCGGTTTGGTGGGACATCGAGAACTGCCAGGTCCCCAGGGGCTGCAAACCTCACGCCATTGCTCAGAACATACGCTCCGCCCTCGCCAGAATGAACTACTTTGGGGCCATCACCATCTCCGCCTATGGAGACACCAATCGCATCCCGACCACCGTCCAACACGCCCTCTCCAGCACCGGCATCGCTCTAAACCACGTCCCAGCCGGTTTGTACATCTCTCTCCTTCTATTACAAAATGCTGTGCCCCTTGAACTATGCCATTATTATGTTTGTGAAAAGAGCCCTAGTAAATAAGGGTGGTTTTGTATGCATTTTTCATTTTCCAACGTCTGTCTGCTCTCGTTGTTTGTGTTATTATGTCCCAGAATTGATTTATGTGGATGTGGGTAGTTGGAATTCGTTTGTGTTTTTGTCTAATTATTATTCCTAGATGGCTATGGGAGAGGATATATGATTGAAGCGTTTGTTCTTTTGTTGACCTTTTGTTTGATTCCATGGGGGGTTTATTTGGTTCAATTTCACCCCGAAATGATTGAATACAGATTTTAGGGGTTTCCACTCTTCTCGGTGAGGTCACTCAAATACTCTGATCATGCTGAAAGTAGCAATAATGAAGTTCAGTCATGTTCATTTATAGGAAACCAGTGTTTGCATATATTCTAGTTAGAAATTATAAAGTTCCTTCATTCTTGATAGTTTTCTTCTTGACCATTTGCTTACAACAGGAGTTAAAGATGCAAGTGACAAGAAAATATTAGTTGATATGCTGTTTTGGGCAGTCGACAATCCTGCTCCTGCAAATTATTTGCTGATCTCTGGTGACAGGGATTTTTCAAATGCTCTCCATCAATTGCGCATGCGGAGATATAATATCCTTCTAGCACAACCCTTTAAAGCTTCTGCAGCTCTTGTTGCTGCAGCAAAGTGTGTCTGGCAATGGTCAAGCCTCGTTTATGGAGGGCCTCCTTACATGAGTAACGGTCAAGATCAGATTGGTATTGATGCTTCTCAAACAGATACTGCAGCCTGTGATAATGCTGTTCCAAATCAACCTGCTTCAACAACCTCTGCTGGTAGTACTCTCCCCGTGGCTATGGTTGGCCAGAAGTCATCCACTTTGAGCACTAGCAAATTCTTATATGTTCCAATAGGCGTAAATAAAATCAAAACGGAAAGTATGAGAAGTTCGGCTGATAAACATGAAGGAGAAGAAAATAAAAATGTGCAGTGCTCCCATCCACCTGCAAAACAGTTTATGAAAGTACCTCACGAATATTTTGGTCCAAATGCAACCTCCTCTAATGCAGCTGCTTCAAGTACTTCTATTTCGAATCCATTTCCTTTGCCTGGGAGTATGGATGCTACCACCTGTTCTAGCAGTCAGATGACTCATTCCCATCAACCAGATGATTCGATTTCTCGTGATGAGTCATCACTTAAATCAAGATCTGAAAGATCATCTGTAGGACTGCCAGATATTGGCAAGGTAAGTGGGTCCCAGAATGGTGGCCCGGATTTTAATCATCAGGGAGGAGAAGGTTCTATAGCAAAGGATACTTCATTGTCAGATGGTGCTGGAAAGTCCATGAGCCAGTTATATTCCGGTGGCAAAGTGTATGGTAAGCATCTTCATTCTCAACACGTCCAAGGCCTTATAGGTGTAATATTTCTAGCCTTGAATACTCTGAAAGTTGAGAAGATTGCACCTACCGAAGCAAATATAACTGAATGTATCCGTTTTGGTGATCCAAAGTACCGCAATATTGATGTGAGAAAAGCTTTAGAATGCGCCCTTGACCAACAAATGATAGTCAAGCACCAACTAGGTAACATGGAGCTTTATGTTGGTAGGATTGAGAGGCTATGGTCATGTGAGAATCCTGTTGGGGGTAATGTTGAGAAGTACCCGAAAGAGACCTGGAATACAATTCACAAGTTTCTGACTTCCTCGGCTGGGCGTTCAACGTTATTAGCATCTGAATGCAGGTAATTACTAGCTTCCTGAATTAGATTGACTGGCTGTTAACCTTTTGTTTTCCATACTACTTTAAACGGACAAGTGGTTTTTATAAAAAAATGAACTACCTAAAAGATCTTTATTTTTGACATTTTTAATGGCAAATTAGTAATACACTAATACTCATCCTATTTCTATCTTATATTTTTAATTAATAACTAATATTTAGTTAACTAAATACAAATACGCGAACAAAACATTCCGCATCTCCTAAAAATTCAACCATAATATTCTTGAAACCATTATTCCTCACGTATGCACTTTATTCCACATATCTCCCAATTGTTTTCTTCCATATCTCCCAAAAATCAACCCAAACAACTATGCTTTGAAAGGATATATAATTGTCGTTTTAAAAAACGTCTTTCTTTTTAATATAATTCTAATTAATGGTAAAACACTACTCACATTTCATAATTTTAATATTAAAAGTTCTTTAAAGAAAACTTATCCAACAAAAATACATAAAAAATACTAATAAAGAATCCAAATATTTTCAACTATTATTTATCTATTTACAATTTTAACAAAATGATAAATCTTGGTAAAAAATGACAACTTAGTTGAGGGGTAACTTGTATACAATAAATAATTTCAAAGATACATGTTTAACTTTAATTAAGAGAAAATACTTATAATTTTACTGAATCATGCACTCGTGAAATATATATACATAAACTAACAAATTAGAAAATTGAATAATTCGTTTAACTACTTCATTAAAATCTTGTATTTAGAATTAGAATAGAAATTACACTTTAGTCTTATTGGATTTAATTTTGATCTCACAAAATCATCATTTGACGAATCATCAACTGACCATTAGGTGGTTAAAATATTTAAACTTTTTCATTCAATTATTAACTAAAATATATTACGATATTTTAATTATAATTACTTTATTTGAGTCATTGTTTTTTAAGATAGGTTCTAAATAAACAATGAGAATTTGAATTTTATATATTAAATATTTTATTTATTGACATTATCTTAAACTCTTAAATGCTTTTATGATTTTTTCAATAAAATTTGAGAGTTTATTTGATTGTAAGTATCCTATCAAATATTATTATTATTTCAATAATATTTATTTCATTTTATATATTTATTAATAACTATAAGTAAAAAAAATTGAAATCCATATTGTCTGTCTCATAATGACCACAAAGTACAGAATATTATTTTTCAAAATAACCTATAAAAACCTCTCGAAAGTCGGACTCGAGTAAGAGTGAATTGATTGTTGAATGATTGTTTTGCAATCTAAACTTCTAATCTACTTAATTTTTTTGTTAAAATAAGATTACAACAATTTTATGAAATTGTACATACTAGAAGCCAATCCTTTTGTTTTGGTATGTCTAATGGGATACTTGTTGTAGCAAATTATGTTATTTACCGAGTACCGAATCGAATGACTCATTCTTCGGATCGATCTCTCGAGGAAGGTTAGTTGGATTATAAATGCACGATTATTTAATCATAAAAAGAAGAAATTAAATTCCTAAACACTCTAATTCAGAAGATTGATTATGTTTCAATTATCAACTAAGAAATCTCAAACAACGCGAACTTAAATTCAAAGCAAAGACGATGAATCAACAATGATAAAGAAGTTAGGGAGTCGGGGATATTTGTTTTGGTTCGAGATACAATTAACGGGTAAGTGATCATTCGGTTAAAGGATTCGAATAACCTACTCGTTTAGAGATTCATCCTCAATAACTTTCCGTAACAAAAGAATAAACATGAACGGCAAATCAACGAGTCGTTTAACACATAGACATTACAGTTACTAACAAGCCTGTTTTATACGAGTCTAAATCGATCAACTCCTCCCCTTTCGGTTCTAAGAGTCGATTAAATTAGACTAGAAGGTGGTTAACCGACTAATCTTTATGAACTTACAATATCAAACCCGAATGAATCTTCCCCAATTGGAAGTTGAGGTGTCCCTCATCAACAATGTTCAACAATCAAGAATGATAATCAAAAACCCTTTTTAAAACCAACTTGCATAAATTGAATGATCAACAAGCACGATAATCACAAACAAATTCAAAACATCATCCCCTATCCCTAGCGAATCGAATTAACTACTCATATCAAATTCAAAAAGAACATTCGCAACAACCTAAGCATTCATATTCATGGATTAGATGAAAGAATAACTTACAATTAATAGAAAAATCGAATGTTGAATCCGAAGAACAAGTTTAATCCAAAAGATTAAAGAAGAATATCAAGCCAAAAGACCAAGATGAAAAATGGTATTCTAGGGTTCAAATCTGAAAAAAAAAAAACGAATTTGGGGGTTGTCCTTCAAGTCTGGAAACACATCCCAATGTAAAGGGCTCACGTTGGACGCGCGTAGCGGCGCTAACGTTGGGAGCTTCTGGGGTCGTGGCATTGGGGAAGCAGCGGTAGGCCGGGCGCCTGATTGCAAGCTGGCACGCGCGCGGGCGTGCTGCGGGAGTGCATGGGAGGCTTGGGCGAGCTAGTGGCCTGCTTGAGCGACTTTGCGTCTCAGGCTCGTTTGAGCTCGTCCGAACTCGGAATTAAGTTCCGCTTTTTCCTACTTGTCGCTAACGAACCCTTCTAGTTAATTATGCTTGCACGGCGAACGAACCATTCTAGTTAATTATGCTTGCACGACCAACTTTTCCTTGAAATTATATTTGAAGCTTTCGACCTGCACATAAAAAACGAAAAGAAAAACAAAGAAAATCGGGAAACAAACGAAATACACAAAAAAACTCGAAATAAAGGAAAGTACGCAATAAACTACAAAAATAACTAAAAACCAAATAAACGACCTAAAATGGGGGAAGAAAATGGCAAAATAACAATGAAAAACGCAACAAAAATGGGATAAAACAATAACACTTTAACGACTTGATTTAATTTTGATCATATGATTATCTTACAAAAACTAAGAATATCTCGATAATCATGATATGTATATATACGTTGAAAATTAATTAATTTTATCAATAAATTATATTGATATATTATCATTACTCATCTATCTTTTAATTTGTGTATTATAATGAATGTTTTTATTAAAAAACAATGAACGAAATAAAAAATTTATATATTTGAGTATAATAATAATGAGAAACTTGTAATTATATATAATATAATATCAAGATGTACAATTAATTGTATATAATAAAACATACGACCTAAAAAGTGTCATACTTAATTGTATTATTTTTATAATTAACAAATCTAAAAGTGTATATATAAATATATATTAAAAACATATACAGGAGCAATATAAAGTAAAAAGAAATAATATGATAAATAATATTAAAAATATAATTATGTTGTAACACTTACTATAAATACGAAAAAGTAATAAATAAAAATGTTATAATTAATAAAAATAAATGAACTTTTAAAACTTATACTTATCGATGTAAACGAGCTGAGTTGTTAAACGCTTGTTAATCTATGTACTTATGACTTATATGTGTATGTTTTAGGTGATAGACAATAGTTATTTGTACTTTTATCCATGTAGTGTAGAACTTTCAAATAAAAAAATAAAAATTGATTATTGTAATTTAAAAAAAAAATTATTTGCTATTAGTTTTTTTAATATAACATATTAATAATAACTATTTTTATTATTTAATATTCAATATGTAAGAAATGTAACTCAATGGAAATTAATTGGTAATCTCTAGATGAACTAATGTGTGATTTTTAAAAAAATTATATGGACTCAAAAGTTGATGTGCTTAATATTTTTAATAAGAAAATTGTAAACAAAATTAATTAATAACAATAACTACTACATAAAATGTTTGATGTCTGAGAAGGAATACAATAAATTGCCATATTGCAATGAAAAATCCAACGGCAAGGTATTCCATTGAAAATTTCAACGGATATTTCATTGGTATAGCTTCTATTGAAAAATTTTATTGGTTGTTCCAATAAAGATCAAATTAAATTATATTGAATTTAGTGGATTTAATGATTCCAACTACCATTATTTATTGTTGTGTGAATTTGTGTTGAAATTTTTTTCGACCACATACTATCATTAGAATTGTAAAAAAATCAATAGAAGTTACATTGGAAAGCTAATTGTAGCGGCAAATCCAAAATAATTTTATATTGGGGGCACTATTTAGTTAATAAATAAAATATATACCGTCAAAATAATATAATGTCATTGCAATTTATAAATTATACTTTTCATAATTTGTCATCTTTCTCATTTGTAATACTTCTTTAACACATCAATACCGTCACAATGAGTTAAAAAAATATTTTTTAAAAAAACATCATTTTTTTTTTTTAAATTTAACGTAAGAAAATCATCAAAAATAATATATAATTTTTAAAATTTTATGAAAAAAAAATTTATGTTATAGTATAGTTCACTCGAGAATATAATCGATGAATTTATAAATTATTAATATATAATTAGAATTCCACATACAGTTAAAAAAGACATAATAAAATATATTTTGAAGTTGAAGAAAAAAAAATATGTTGCAAAATAGAGAGTAAAAACTATTATAAAGATTAAAATAATAGAATTAGAAAGTGAAATTCTAAATTTTGAGATTTATCATATTTCTTTTAGTTATGATACTACGTTTATGTTATAACTTTAATATAGTTATGAGCTGAATTAAATTGTTATTGGTTGAGTTGTAAATTAATTCATTAAGCATCTTACTTTCTTTTAATTTTATTTTGTAAATAGAGGGCATGATTAAAATTATGAAAAATGTTCCCACAATTTTTGTTCGATACCTTATACTATATGTTTTGGGATGGGGGCCTATGTCGGGTCTATTCTGCATGATTCCAACAAATGAAATATTTTTGTTAAAATTGTCATTGAAAAATTCAAATGGGAGTAATAACATTGAAATGTTTATTAGAGTTGTGGTTGAAACTCTGTTGTAATATTTTTTGATTTGGTTGTAGGTATCAAGCAGCTCTGATTCTTAAAAATTCATGTTTGAAAGCACTGCCTTTGGGGGAGGTGTTTCGAGTCTTGAACTTGATTATAACCGTGAAGAAATGGATCAAGATTGGGAACCTGGGGTGGCAACCTATTACCATCGACCTTCCAGAAAGAAACTGAATAAAATCTTGATACTTTCCCTTTAGTTGGATAAAATGGAAACATAGTGACATACATTGGGCCAAGTTGGTTGGTTTTCCCCCTTATTCTTGGCTCGAGCTTTTGAAAATTTTGGCTATGCTGTGGGTGGCTGAGTAGGATCTTTAAGCCTGATCTTATTCCGAAGCAGCTTTCTAGAACTTCTTATGGTTTATTTTGTTTCTTTCTCTTTGTCCGTTGTGACCAAACAGCAATCTCATGAACACAAATTGCAATGTGCACTGTTGTGACCAAACAGTAATCTCATGAACACAAATTGCAATGTGCATTGTTTTGATAGGCAATCAGTGGTCAGCGATTCCACGAACTTGGTTATTTTTGAGGACATATCCAAGTCCATGTTTTTCAGAAGATACATCTTGGGAATCTCATTTGTGGTAGGATCATACGCACTTTGTAGCTTGCTCATTCCCAACAATAAGAGGGTGTATGGAACTGATTGTGTTTTTGCGTTATGGAGGGGCCCCTCTTATTCTTTGAAAATTGAGTTGATTGTATCTTGCAGATTAATCTGTAAACAGAGAATGATTAAGTTGATGGCAAAGGTTCTATATAGTTTTCCATTTGATTGTCAGTTTATTTTGTTCTGAAGTTCTCTCTCTCCCTCTCTCTCTGTGGCTCGATTGTTGATCAGCATTATTTAACTGTGGAGGATTTGAGTTGCTTGTCTGTTTATCCTACTACTTTTGCCGCAGTTTTCTACGCATGACAACTTCATCTGCTTATTTATATGATTTGAAGACACAGAGGTTTCATTTGGGTTTATGAATTCAAAAACTCAGGAATCAGGATACCTCGAACTCAAACTCCTCGGACAAATCCGTTGAAGTCATTTGCAATAGACATAAGTGATTATATAATGAATTTCAAATCATCAGAAACCATTTTTCAACATACTCCAAACCAAATGCAACCTTGATTGGGAATTCAGAGTAGGTCGACCTGATCTTGATACAACCGAAACCCAATATACTAATACTTGGGGTAGCCTAGACAAATTCAAATCCAAGGCTAACTTGGAATTCACATTTCAACTCATTTAACACTGTCTGGTGGCCTCAAGGGAGAAAAGGATTATAAGAAGTTTGGTCATCCTTCTGTCTTTGGTAAGCCCTGAGATGCAGCAAACAACATGCACAAGTACATACTGTATTAGTCTGATATTTCAGTCATCGGAGAAAAATAAAATATAAAAAATCCGACGGCACCTGAAAGCAGTTGATCCACCAAGTGTAAGTGCACCCAAAATGATGAGAAAGAAAGGAAGTGAAGCAACTCTCGTATTTCTCTGTCCCGCGCCTGCTCCTTTTCTGACTCTAGTTCTCACGACCCACGAATATGATGCTGTTATAAGATTGACTATCATTGCACGATACATAAAACACAACCCCCTAACTAAGTGAATGGAGAAAGTAGAATGCCGAAGCCAAACCACCTGTTGGAACAGGTCCTGGGCTTCTTCTTCTGCTTCCCCCTGTTACACAAATATAAAGTTGCTGGAAATACAAAGAAATTGACTCACCAACCCTCACTCCATCATCACAAAAGCATGCTCATTTTATTATTTAGATTAACACAGTTCTCAAACAATGAGCTGTCAGAAAATCAACCACTTTTAGTGGATTATTATTATTATTCAATAAAACTGTAAAATGCCAAGAAAGATATGATTAGTCATTTTATTACCAGAGCCCAAGGAAGTGTAGGCTTCTGAGATCTGCACTGATCACCCAGACATAAATTAACATGACAAATAACAACAACAAACGAGCGATAAATCCCCAACAACGCTAAGGCTTGGTTACCAATTTGAATCTGCACTCAGCCTGTGCTTTCTCATGAGCTGGAAATCGATCGGGATGAGTTTCCCAAGCCTTCCTTTTGTACGCAGCTTTCACCTAATAAATTTATTTTAACTTAAAATGATGAGGAATTTAAGACTCTTTCTTGTTCTACCTGACAAAGTGAAAGAAGAAACTTTTTTGACCTGAGAAGGAGAGGGAATAGCATGAGGAGGCAAACCGAGCAAGCTCATGGCCTCCTCCAACTTCATATCTATCACTCTTTCCCTTTTCGTTATGAATTCGAATCGAAACCCAATTAAATCATCAAAGTCTGATTCAGGGCTAGGGTTGAAGAAAAGTAAGTCCCAACTAATTGAGTATTCAATTGGAGTTGATGGACGAACAAACTGACACGTGTTATGGTGTGGATGGCTATGCCGCATTCCACGTCCCATTTGCATTTGGGCAACTTTTCTATTTTTTTTATTCCAATTCTATTTTTCTTTTCGATTCACACAATTTACCTTTTTGCCCAAATTCTGAAGCCTATCTTCTCTACAATTCCTTCCTATACAGCGATAAACATCGCATTTGGATCATCTCCAACCAGGAAGTTTTTTTTTTTTTTTTTC